>JAJONR010006733.1:0-38001 GCA_029582245.1 Solanum etuberosum | reverse complement strand
TCAACAACACACGTTCATGGAGATTATGAATGATCATGGGAAGTACTCCATGATAAACCTTGAAGGGGTAGGAGTAATCGACGTTGGTCATTTGAGGAAGCATCTAGATGTGGTGCAACAGGCTTTCGATTTGAAGATGAGAATGATGGCCTATTGGAAACTTGTGCTAATGAGGTTGGTGGATTCTATGGCCTTGCACATAATGTTCAGCATTCGAAACATGATTAATAAGGAGATGGAAAACGAGATCATTCAGGATCTGATGGCACCACATGGTGGTGGAATTGAAAGAATGCTTGATGAGTCGCCTTTGGTTGCTGAGAAACGCAATAGGCTCAAAAAGAGTGTCAAGCTTCTCAAGGAGTCCAAAGAGGTGGTGGCCAATATCATGGACAGGATTTCACTTCATGATGATCATGAAAGGGACTAAATCAATATGAGCAGGGCACTCTGTTTCCATTAAGCCAATGTTCCTAATATCTTGTTTATCTCCTAATATCCAACTACAGAAGTGGATTAGTACTATGTTTTGTTTTTACAATATGTCTGTAGGCTCCTAATACTAAGTAGTTTAGTTGTGGAATGCCAACAGTAGGAATTGAAGTGTATGTGCCCCTGCTTGTATGTAGTTCTTGTATTAGCTATATGCAAATCAAGATTATTTGTCTTATTTCCCAAGTGAACGAACTTAATATCGTGCTGCTTTTCGTAGTTTTCTGATGAGTTCTTATTAAATTCACATCGTTGGCTATGTTTTAGATTTGAAATCATCGTATTTTGATAAAGAAGATCGAGTCTAATATGTGGATTGTGTCTTCAATAGATTTGAAGGGGATAGAGCAAAGGAATTTTACACAATAATTATACATGAAGATACGTGCAACAGGACTTGGCCTTAAGTACATAATACATATGCATATATCAGAAATCCCTCAATATAGTGACATATTGCTTGGACTCTTCAAAAATGTCAATGAGTAGTGTATTTTCGGAGAATCCAACACGGGTACGACATCGAAAAAGTGAAAATTCCACGCAACTTATCTGGTGTTCACTCAAGAAATGGTTCAAAACAAATTTGAACTGTCAGTGAGTAACATATATAGATAAAATTGTTTCAGCAGTAGAAAATCAAAACAGAACGCATGAATACTATTGTTTCTACTGGAAGGTATTCACTTTTTCATCACGGAATGTTAAATCACAAGTGCGGGTTCAAACTGCTATTTCGAAGTCATTATGATGCATTTTTTTAAATTTATTTGATGGTAACTTTCTTATGAGTGTGCTGAGAACAAGGGTCTTCTTTTTTATGCTGGAGTCATAGCTTATCTAAATTCTTATTCCCACCCCTACAAGGTCTTTAAATAAAATGAAGATAAGACGATAACTTACTGATATCTTAATGATCATGTAAGAGGTGTGTATTTTCATCTTTGATAGCTATTGCCGTTTGTCCCACACCGTTTGTGGAGGTTCTTTAATCTTAGTTTTAATTGTATTGTCTGCTATTGCAATATATCTTGACTGCAAGACGACGTGAATGGGTCAAGGTCCACTCAATGGGTGGGTCAGGACCCAGGAAAGTCCCCGGGCCATTTCTGCAGAGATGCAGGTTCGGTAACGAATTAGCCTCACGGGCTTTTTACGAGTTTAAGTCTTGATTGGCTTGGGCTGAGACGAGGTGGAGCCTATGACTCCTGCTCGGGAGCGATATTGGCCAGTTTGACAGTTATTCACGTGGCCCAGTTTAACCAACTGGGCTAACTGAACGGGGCTTATGCTCTTGCAGTCTCTTCTTTTTTTTCTCGTTATTTTGAGACTTAAATCTGCACAAATGTAAGATTGCTGAACTGGTAATGAAATCTAAAGTGGGAAGTGGAATTCCTTGTTTTAAATTGGCACTTTCCAAAGCGACTTCCACTTAGTCAGGCACCAAGGTAGACATCAAACACCGAGCAGAAATACAAAAAAAAAAAAAAAGAGTTAAATTTGCTGCATTTTTTAGTCATGCATCAACCTATCTAACCACAAAACCTTGCTTTTATTGTACTAATAATTTGTAATTAAGTAATAACAGGTTTAAGTTTGAACAAAATATTTCACGAGAAGGCCAACAACATCCAAGAAAAATAAGCAGACTATCTCCCCTACTCGAGCAGCCTTCAATTATAATGTTGCCTTCTTTTACCTTTAGCTATATGAATTGTCGAAGAAAACGCTAGACGTATGAAACCAAGTGCAGCTGCTGTGCATCGCAAAAATGCTCTACTTTTCTAAAATAAACTATTAATGATCAACAAGGCTAAAATACTTTGCAGTTGGATCTATATGAATCAATGATGAAAATGGGATCAATTTTGCTTCAACAATGATATAGATGAAATTAATCCAGTAAGTCATTAACCGATGTTTTCAATCTCACTGGCTATCCATGCCATCAACATTCCTATCAAAATGTTTGAAATTGCATCTATTTGCTCTTTTTGTGTTCCTTAGCATAATCGTTAACTAAGGCTTCAACATCTTTCCAGAATAGGCCCTCCACAAGAACTCCATCTTTGGCAAACCTGCAAAAACATATCTATCTCATCAGAATCAAGTCAATCAGGTCATGAAATCCCACATGTACTATATATTTTTCCTCTTTCAAAAGAGAAGAGAGGGAGAAAGAGACCATTTTGTGACGCTCTTGGTAAATTCAACTTTTGGCCTCGCAGAAATGGACTTGGGATCAGCACTTTCTACTGTAAGTGTGTACATATCGGAGAATCTAGGCAGCTTTGATGAGACAACTAAGCCAGTGCTGTTAAAAGATCCCTGTCACAAACAATCCAAAGCTCATTTAAGTCTTCTGTGAATCTAGAGCAACTAATTCATCCAACTACTAATAGGTACTACATCAACAGAAACAAATTCAGTACGAGATTAGCAAGGTCATAGATTGTTATTTCAGCTACTGTATCTCCTATTGACTGAAGATTTACGACACTTTTATATTATAGATGAGTTCACCAGATAATTTGTAGCATAAGCTACTGAGAGCCTCCAGATACTAGAAGACGAGGCTCAACAAAAATCTAAGCAGGTAGTATTCCTGACAACTCCGGGAGAAGAAGCCTCTGGCCTTCAGACTTCACCAGATTCAGCTAGAGAGTAAGAGTACCAACAGTTGCAAGATCTAAAAATGCTGATCATAGAGTACAGCAATTCACAAATTTCAGCGGATATAAGTGAACTATAGCTAAAAGTAGCATGTAAGCAACAAGATAGCTAAATATAATGGAAGAATGCTGCAGGCATTGACATACTCCAAATGCAGTAACCTCAAAATTCACCACAAAAAGCAACATAACCAAATCTAGTACAGAATAAATGACATACAGACAGTCCTTCATGCTCTAATCATAGCAGCATATAAGCCTCTAGCAACTCATTATAATGTACTACTTACTTGAAAGGTGTATGGTTCCATAAAAGATGTTACAAAAGGACATACAAAACAAAGAATATCTGAGAAGCTAGAGGAGAAGAAGAGTTCGCTATAGAAACAGAACTGACGACTTTACAACAGGAAAAAATAAAAAGACAAAAAACAAGCAAGGAAGGGTATCCACCAGATCTAAGGTCTCAACATGGTATGCTAACAGATGCAAGAGTTACAAGACACGAGAGATATAGATAAGACCAAGAGAAGAAACAAAAGATGCACACCAAATGACCAGTCATTTAACCCAAAAGAATACAAATGGAATTTTCTCTTAAACACATCAATGATATAGTCCTTCATCTGAAGTAGTTACTACTGTAAGTCTTTTTATCCCATTTTTTCCTCCTGGTAAGTTACACTAGCCATAAGACGGTACTCCCTTCATCACACTTCTAATTAGTTCTTGAAGAAAGGGATAAAATAATCAAGTAACCATCCAACCCGTCCAAGTAAAAATGAGTTGGATAATAATTTATTTAAAACGGGTCAAATATTGATTATGTCCATATAACCGCTGAAAATGGGTATTTGACGGGTTGGGTTTAGATTCACCCATTTTCATGTGTGTGTTACTTGGCACTCTCGTCACTAGTTGTTGATTCTAAAACAACACCACAATAAACCACCTTCTTACAAGAAAACAGATTTTTTATAGTGAATATATTGGAGACTTGTTCATACACCATCACAAGGTAAACGGACTCCTATTTATAACACTTGTTCATACACCATCACAAGGCAAACGGACTCCTATTTATAGGTGCAAGAATTCTTCCATAGAATAAATAAATAAATATGCAATGATGTAATAAAGTTGCGAGAGGATGAAATCTGAGTTGTTGGATAGACATTTGCTCTTTAGTGGGGTAATAGGTGGGTAGATCATGGAATAGTAATTTTCTAGAAGTTGTGGCCACATTACCATCTTATGCAATTAATATTAACATTTTTAATATTAAAATGCATATTCTCCACCACACTCACTAATTTTAATATTAAAAATAAGTTCACCCATTGAAGGAGATTTTATGCATAATGAAGGTGTGCGTTGTATTGAACAACCACTTAGTAAAATAACAAAGTTTACCCTCACAGACAATAGTGGTCTCACACTTGAACTAATTGCATATGGGAAATAAAGTATCACTGCTTCCACATAATAATCAACATGTTGACTAAGCATTATCAATTAGCACATTACAACCTCGTGTTACCCAATTTCACGAATGCTTTTTAGAATAACTCTAAACTCTTAGAGGAACTTTATTGGCTAGCACAAATATCAAGAGTGCTCCCGTAACTCCAACAACCCACTCATTCTTTTTATAACCAACACCCACTCATACTAGCTCCATGTTTTCATTAAGAGTTCATAAACTCAATCTCCACAAATCTTGCGATTACACCATAGAGGGGGATAAAATAATAAGTATAATAGAGTATTTCAAAACAAGTCATCATATGATTTGTTTTCCCAATTGAATTTGGTTATAGAATCCAAATTGGGTTTCCTCATATATGAATGTATAAGCTTTAGCCCACCCCTTGATGTGCTTCAAAATCTTTCTCTTGCTAAGTCCTTAGGCCGTTTTTGACAATAATATTAAGCAAATTCAAGCTCACTACAGTTGAATCATCACTAATCCAGAAGTAACACTCTAGACTTGTCCCCTCCAAAATACAACAACACAACATTGTATTTAGTTCTTGAGTCCAAAAGCTCCACCACAAATAAACAACTCTTTTTTGTACTTAATACACTAGAAGACTATCCATCAACCCATGATCACATGTTCCCACAACTTTATCATCCACCACATTCTTATTTATTGTATGGAAAATTCCTACACCTCTAAATAGAAGTCTTTTTGTAGTATGCATCAAAATGTGGTGCAGTTAGAAAACTAGGGGTCGAGAGTTAATAGTTATCACTGATTCCTCACCACTTTGATTCGGATCTTTAAACCTTATTATTTAGAGTCAGGTTTTTCTATTAAATTTTCTTTGTAGATAAATCACGGTTCCAGTTCTATTCAAAATGTCACTTTCAGCAAATACCTATCCAATATCTTGATGAAGTTGATTACTCTTAAGTTGATAATCAATTTTCATGATAATAACTTATCCATTAGTTTAAAATATTAGCTAGCATGTTGAATTTCACAAACATAATGATGCAGAAAAAGACAAGTTGATGGATAACTTACTTCCGGAGGATAGGTGAACAAAATCGCATTCTTTTCCTTTGTGTGGATAATCAGCTGTAATATCACGTTAAACAAGATATACGTGCCATAGTCAAGGATATGACAAAGTTGGAGAAAAGGTTTCACATACTAAGAGTATTAGATCTCTCAAGCGCCATAAAACATCCATCAATTAAACTCCCAGTACATACAAACATTGCAAAGGCATACCTTTTCAACCATCATACATCAAATACAACTAAACCTATAAACTTGTGGCCTTCAAAATTTATCACTTGCAATTTTTCTCAACCACAGACTCTTATGGGATCAAGTATTCACATCCAAAATTCAACCCTCTAATCATGGCTATTAAATTGTGACTACTCATAAGAATGCTAAAGGACTTGTTCATCTGGATTCGAAACTCAGTTTAGTTATATTATAAAAAGGCAATTACTGAATAAACCAAACAGTATTTACAATGAAAATAGAACAGATGCAGGCCCTGAAAAACAAAATAGCTGTCAAACCAGATAATTAAATTGTTTTTTTTCATTTCAAATTTCCAACTCTTCCTCAGTGATAATCTTTACTGATAAAAAATACACAGTTATGCCTCAATTCCGAATCAAACATGGCAGATTATATAAACCCCTACATCCTCCATCCGGATCCGTTTAATTCTAATACTCAGTTATCATCCCAACAAAAACACATAATTAACCGGTGAACAAAAATCAAAATGAAAATTCAAAAGGATATAACACAATGCATCCAATAAGAAAATCGCGATTAGCAGGAAACTCCTTCTTGTAGAACTGAGCAACAAGAGCAATTGCGATGATGATCGAACCAATCAACAACCTTATGTTACTCAATCTCACATCTTCTGGGTATCCTTTGCTTGTAACAATCTATAAACCATATAATCAAACAAAACAAAAAATCAACACACAAAATTAAGTCAAATTCCATTCAAATCTAGGGTAAAAACTGAGGTACCTCAGTGACAGACTCATCCAGAAGGCTCTTGATGGAGTGATGATCCAAAAGATTGGCCTTCTTAGGGTTTTTCTTGACCGGAGTTTGAGTGGTGGAATCCATTTTCTCCGATTTCGCTTCTGAGATTTTCACTAGGGTTTGTCTGAAATTTGGTACAAAAAGAGCTATTGTTAGTCAGAGGGGGAAATGAGAAATGACGATAGATGAAATTACAAAAAGGTACTTAGGGATGCTACTTGCATGTGACATGTATCTAGGGTCATTTAAGTCAATAGCAATTGTGAATGGAAAGTTTCATTTTTAAATTTGGATGGTTATTCCGTATTTTTTTTATAATGTATCGTATTGTATTATATTATTTAGTATTGTATTAATGAATATAATGTTAATTGGATTGTTCTTCGTTGTTACATAATGTTACACATCCATAATTTGAGTGATAAACCTACCAGAAAAGTAAGGTACGGGATATAGTTATTATAAAAAGGTAGGATAAAAATGAAATATGATTATTAAATAATAAATAAAAATAAAATGAAACAAAAATATTAAGGTGACGATGTGATCACACCAAGTCGATCTTTACATAAAATGAGTCTTTTCGCCAGGATTTTTATTAAGGAGTGTCAAAATATAAAGTAAAAATGTATAAGCGTTGCTATCCGGGATAGAAACACACAACCTCAAACAATATTTGCAACCCTAACCACTAAACTAAACCTTCAAATTGTGTTAAGATGTGTCAAAATTTGTATATATATATATATATAAAACCAAATTTTGACATGTAATTTTCCAACGAAGGGGTGTCGCCCTTGCCCTAAGGTAGCTCTGTGGAAAAAACTTATTTGCACCAGGTGTATACACCCACTATAGTTAAACTAACCACAAAAGATAAGTTAAAATTTATTAGAAGTCTTATTTTAAATAAAATTAGCTTGAGGTGCATAATTATGCAGATTTTGTATAGTTTTTATGTATATTGAGCTGCATAATTTGTGTAGTTTTTATGCATAGAAAGATAGTGCATTAGGTTGATGTTTGTGTGCACGCATGTGATAAAAAAAATTACGTAGATTTTTTCTTGATAGAAGCTACCTTAAGAGAAACACTAAAAATAATCCGAACACCCTTTTATCCCGTTTTAGATAGTGCTAGATCGGAGTGAATTCAAAATTTAGAGTTAGTAACTAAGTTCGCGTTAGTACATGTAAGTTGAGTAGTGTGTAATAGGACCACACAAAAAGTGGAAACAAAATATCTCCTGTATTTGTAAATGTAAAAATATAGCAGTATGAGATGCAAGCATGTGATTTATCAGGTGCACAAGCTGACATGTTAATGTATTCTGTGAGCATCCATCAAAGAGATACAATTTAGGTTGATGTTAAAAGAATTTTTGGGTACTGCATCAATTGTATTTCACGTTACTGTTAAAAAGGCAGTTAAGCTATTTAATATTACTTTATATATTTATGATATGTATAAATATAATATTGTTAACTCTAGTTTAGAATAAATACTTGTAGTTAAGAAAATTACGCATGTCATTTATTTATTGAGTGGGTGTAAATATTCGGTACGGGTAAGTTTTTTTCTACTCCGCTCCTATGTATTTAAACGAAATCATATAATAAAATTATCAAAATAAATATTGTATTTAAATTAACAATACAATACAATGGTAACAAAGATTCAAGGTGTTAAATTATAGTTACTTACCTTATAAAGAAAAATTAGAGTTGAAAGTAGACTTAATATTTATTATTTCCTTATAAAATAACTAATTGCTCAACAATTCGAAAAAAATAATCTAATTAACAGAGTCACAAATCTTTCCTAAAAAAGTTACCATAAATATTTTTGGTTATAGAAATTAGAAACCGTGTAAAAATAAAAGTTTCTATAAAATGTAAAAATGTTTCCAAAAAAATATGTATGCAGCGTTAAAGAACTGCGTCTTTTTGAAAACCTCTGTATAAATTGCTACCTTGTTTTCTTCTTTTCATTCATTCTTGTAGTTTTGAGGAGAGAAAAAAAGAAGAGAAATTGGGGATACAATGGGGAATCTGAAAGAGGGTTTCCGATTCAGTCCGACTGATGCAGAAGCTGTTACTTTCTTGTTGAGATTCATTGCTGGAAAATTCATGAATGATTCTGGATTCATCACTACTCATGTTGATACTTACAGTAAACAAGAACCATGGGATATTTACAGTCATGGAGTACCCTGCTGTAATGACGACGAGGACAATGACTCTAGTCAGTATCGCTTCTTCATCACAAAACTCAAGAAAAAAAGCGAGTCAAGATATAGTCGCGATGTGGGTAACAAGGGAAGTTGGAAACAGCAAGACAAGAGCAAACCTGTTCGAAAGAAGGGTGGACCAGTGATTGGATACAAGAAGAGCATGTCTTATATGAATAAAGGCAATAACAAGGAAAATGGTGATTGGCTGATGAAGGAATACACCCTCTCTGAGTATCTTCTTGATAAATTTGACAAGGATTGCAGAGATTATGTTCTCTGTTCTATTAAGAAGAGAACTCGCTCCAAAACTCGCACTAAAGAAAAATTGAAGTTGGTGAATATTGTTCCTGAAGAGTGCACGAATTTGGAAGATCAAAGCTCGGCGACTGTTGAATCGACTAGTTTTACTGAGGAAGTACAAGGAGGGGGAGTGGATGCAGGGGAATATGTGCCCCAATTAGAGTTGCAGAATGATATGCATGAGGGGACGAACATCTTCGTTGAGCCATTATCAGCCCCTTCTACTTTTGAAGCCACGTCCATGCTAGATTTTGATTATCAATATTTACCTGCTGACTTTGATTGTCTAAGAAGCATTATTACTGCTTAATTCTGTAATTATTAGAATTCTTGAACAAGTTGTATAAATTAGAATTCTTGCACTTTTAGTGAAGTTGGGTGTTTGAACAGTCTTGGTTTTCTTTTCTCAATGATGTTTGGCCAATATTTGCTTTGGAGTTTCATTTATATTTTACTTCATATATCCTTTTATGATCATTAGAAATAGTAATTATGATCATTATTCTTATGTTTCATTGAGATGTTTTATTTGCCTAGAATTTTGCTCTAGGGATCTTCCTTGTGTTTCTGAAACAACCAAAATCTCTGGACTTGTGGATTCTTTTTGTTATTCATTGTTGCTTTTCCCGCAATAACAACACTTGTGAATAAGTTTCATTGTTCTTAGAACTTACGGTTTATTGTCCTCATTACAAACTTTCACAAAAAACTAGCTCCAGTTTCTATAGGAAAGGGTGAAAGGTGTGGATATTGGTAAATATATGAAAGAACCCTTAAGAAAACAAAAACAAAAAAGTATTAAGTTCGTACAAATAAACTTGATTTGCATTTAGCTAATAGCTAGAAATACGAGAATTACATACAAGCAGGGGCAAAGACATATTGTAAAAACAAAACATAGTACTAATCCACTTCTGTAGTTGGATATTAGGAGATAAACAAGATATTAGGAACATTAGCTTAATGGAAACAGAGTGCCCTGCTCATATTGATTTAGTCCCTTTCATGATCATCATGAAGTGAAATCCTGTCCATGATATTGGCCACCACCTCTTTGGACTCCTTGAGAAGCTTGACACTCTTTTTGAGCCTATTGCGTTTCTCGGCAACCAAAGGCGACTCATCAAGCATTCTTTCAATTCCACCACCATGTGGTGCCATCAGATCCTGAATGATCTCGTTTTCCATCTCCTTATTAATCATGTTTCGAATGCTGAACATTATGTGCAAGGCCATAGAATCCACCAACCTCATTAGCACAAGTTTCCAATAGGCCATCATTCTCATCTTCAAATCGAAAGCCTGTTGCACCACATCTAGATGCTTCCTCAAATGACCAACGTCGATTACTCCTACCCCTTCAAGGTTTATCATGGAGTACTTCCCATGATCATTCATAATCTCCATGAACGTGTGTTGTTGAGCCATGAACTTACTATAAGTAGTTAAATAGTCAGGATTACAAGTGTAATCAGTCAGCTTTTCCATCCCAATGATTTCCCTTACCCAATCAACTGATTCATTCTTTTTCTTGGCAATCAAGTTTTGGGCTGCTCTTCTAGTAGAAGACTGAAGCTGTGGATAGTTCTCACAATGATACATCAAAACTTTGATAACAACTCGCTCTAAGTAATTCCACAGTTTCCCCACAAAATCCTCTGGAGAGGCAGCAATTTCCTTCACTTTTCTCTGCAAGACATTAAGGAAAACAGCTCGAGGAAGGAAGTTTGGCAATCCAATCCCTTTTGTTTCCTGTAAAACCATGATCTCTTCCATCAAGAATTCATCCACTTTCTCAAAATTCTTGGAATGTAGCTCATTAGAGTATTGATTAAGCATTTCAACAATTCTAGCTGCAGAGTGCATTTCTTTTTCATCAGGATACTCATCAAACTCCCCACTTAAAAGAATTTTCTTCAATGAATCCTTTGATGAACTCAGAATGCGCATAAATGCCGTCAGAGCTTCAGCTACAGAAGTTAGATGTTGAGGAAGCCTGTTGAGTTCAGCAAGGTTGGCAGCAAGTCTATCATTGATCTTCCTCACAATTTCAGGCAAGCATTTTGAAATGATGCTTGCTTGAATACGCACCAGCTTTTGTGCCAAAACAGGAACACTAACCATCGATTTATCAATCTTCGACAGAAGTGGATGAGTTGAAAAAAGCCTTTCCTCATCACTCCTAGCTTCTTCATAAGACTCATTCCCAATTCTATTCCTCACACAAACATAGCCAAGCCCTATATTCACTTCATCAGCAGTAACCTTTTCAAGCAGCCCTTCAGGGGCTTTATCAGCTTTTGTCACAACAGCCAGAGTCCTTTCCCCTGTCTTGTCCACTTTCTGAGACATTCTAATAGACTCACAAGTAGGGAAATCAACAGTAGCTGATAAAACATTCAAGATTATGCTTTCTTCAGGAACTATATATTTCATAATAATATCATAAACTTGTTCATAAATGTCTTCAGGTTGTCCTTGTACAGCAACTCTAGTAATACCAGGTAAATCCACCATGGTCAAATCAGGGACACCATTTTTTTTAACTACTAATGTTAAAGGGTTGTTAGATATACCTTTACCATGTCCAGCAATCTCATCAGTAGCAAGAATGATAGCATCTGCAATGCCAGTTTCATCAACAGGGAGTGACTTGCTATTGTACTCCAACTGAAGATTTGGTGCAGTGATGTTTGGATCATTCTGCAGCCTCATAACAAGAGGTACCCTGGTGCAAATGCCTTGTCCTCTAGGAAGACTGATTCCAGCAAGGGATTCAAGAACACTGGACTTTCCAGAAGATTGATCTCCAACTACTACGATAGTCGGAAGCTGGATACCTTCTTGCATGATGTTAAGATGGCGGAGCTTGTCTATACAGTCGAGAAGTGGACGAATTCTATCATTGAAAGATGCAACAATTGGAGGATGAACAACATCACAAGCTACTGCTGCAAGAGGTTTTGGATCAAGAATTTCAATTGAATCAGAAATGCAACCATTGGTGTTTTGGTAGGCCATACTTTCTTGATACTCTAGTAAGTAGGAAAAAATGGTTTTGAAGGTTTGTTTGAGAGGTGAAAATGGTTATGGTGATGATGCTGAAGTTTATAAAGAACTTAAAAGGGCCTGTTTGAATTGTGACATTAAAGATGAATAAATTTTCTACTGTAGTTGATGAAGTTGAGTGTGGATGTGGTGCAATTGATGGAGCTGTTTTTTTTTAATTAAAGGTCTCGAGTTTGAGCCTTTAGTATAGAAAAATCTTTGGTAAGAAACGCTATCCCCGAATGGACCCCTACCATTATAAATCAAAATAAATCGGACTACAGTAAAGATACCGAACATCGAATGAGATATCTCAGTACTAAACCTAGGATGGGCCACTTCCTGTTTACAGGAATTTGATTCCATGGGATATAAAATTATGTAATAAAAAATAAAGGGTGTTGCTTAGTTAAACGGTTCAATAGTAAGACAAATTATTGTACTTTAAAGTGACTTGAAAATATTACTTTAAGAGATTTGATTGAAAAAGCTTATATAAATCCTACGACCTGTATAGGCTTTCATTTCCTCAAGTCTTTTATTGGTGCCTTTTTTTATGATGAATAGACAAATAGTACGAACAAAAGCTTTATGGCAAGCAATAACAATTTGTCAATTGGTGATTGGAAGAAGAAAAAAAAAGTTGAAAGGTGCTTTCCTTTCAAACTTAGCTCATAAGTAATAAGACTCATAATTTACATATATATGTTAAAGAAGAGTTTTTTTTTTCTTCTTTTTAACCACATTCATCTTTTAAATATTGATATGTAAGGTCTTGTAAGTAATTAATTAATTATTAATGTATCGGAAGAGTGAAAAACTTACACGATCTAAATCAAGTGCTTCAAAACTTGTGAATTTTTAGTAATTGGTTAATAGTTTTCCATAATTATTTACAAACTTGTGATAGATAGTTACTAATGGGTAACCTTATTCGATATAATTCTCATGTATTAATTGTAGTATCAACTTGGACTCTTATGATAACTCAGAGGGATATATGGTAAGATGGATAAAATTCATTCATTCTAATTAGATGCATATCTCGAGTCTAAATGAAAAAGATATAGTAGAGTGTACTTCCCTTTTTAACTTATCTAATCCGGTGCACTTCCAAATTTGAATAGTGTATAGTGGATACCGAATACTTGATGGTTAAATGAAAAAAGTCCGGTGAACTTTCATTGTTATACCAAAAAACAGAAGAGATATATTTCATAATATAATATATATCCTAAAAAGCATATACATAAGGCACCAGTGGTCTAGTGGTAGAATAGTACCCTGCCACGGTACAGACCCGGTTTCGATTCCCGGCTGGTGCAAAATTTTTTTCCTGATTTACGTAACATTAAACATAAACAACAACAAGATAATAAGATATTTATTCTAACCGACTGGTGCAAAATCCTTTTTTCCTGTTTTTTTTTATTCACATTTCATGCATATTCCAATATTTTACGACAAAAAAAATCAATAAAGAGATTGTTTACAATAAAAAGAAAAATGGTAATACAACAAGATAATAAGATATTGAAACTAAGAAACAACAGCTAATGATAGAAATCCAAAAATCAATATTTCTTGTTTGGACTTTGAATATTGTTTGGTTCATAGAAGAGAAACAATTACAAAAAGAAAAAAAAAATCTGAAAAAGAAGACAAAATGTATCACTTGTTGTAAAACTAAAGCAAAATAAGACAAGAAATCTAGAAGATGAAAGCAATAGAAATAGGGAGACAAGAGATGAGAACTTTTCTTATTATTCCAAGTCTTCAAGTGTATACAATATGAACCTTTATGCCTCTATTTATAGTGTAACATAAATGCATACAAAAGGTTAGTCATAAACATGACATTAACATGAATATATGGAGATGTAATGTTACAAGAATAATGGTTATAAAGGTGGAGGTTATGATTATCTTCATAATTGATGAAAGTTATGGAGATAATGGGTGAGAGTAACTTGGTGTAGTGGACATCCACACTATAATATTTTATAACACTCCCCCTTGGATGTCCATAGATAATATGCTTCGTTAAAACCTTACTAGGTAAAAATCCTGTGGGGAAAAAATCCTAGTGAAGAAAAAAGAGTACACATATCTTTTAATACGCTTTGAATGTTGCCTCGTTAAAAACCTTACCAGAAAAACCCAATTGGGATAAAACCATGGTTAAGGAAAAGAGTACAACGCGTATTTCCTCCCCCCCCCCCCCTGATAAAAACTTTACTTGATATCTCGAAGACGATGCATTCCAATCTTATATCACAACTTCTCAAATATTGATGTTGGCAATCCTTAGTGAATAAGTTTACAAGATTATCACTTGAATGGGTCTTTCAGCGTCAATCTCACCATTTTGTTGAAGATCATGTGTGAAAAAGACTTTTGGTGAAATATGTTTTGTCCGATCTCCTTGATTGTATCCTCCCTTCAATTGAGCTATATATTATTTTCGTATATGATGGCTGAAATATCCTTTTCAAAAGAAAATCACATATTTTATGAATATGATAGATCATGATTCCAACCAAACACACTCCCTACTTAATTCATAGATCAATATTATTTCTACATGATTTGAAGAAGTGGTCACTAATGTGATTCTTTGAATTTCCAAGATATTGTTGTGTCTCCATATGTAAATAAATAGTCCATTTGTGATTGAGCTTTATGCAGATCAAATAAATATTCTGCATCTACATAATCAAATCATTTCTGACTCGGGGATTGATCATTTCAATTTTATTGAAGCTCGTCTTTTCTTCTGAAAGAAAATCACACATCTTCTATGTGTTGAGTCACTTGTTTTGTTAGTTTCTTGTCATAACTTGAATGATAATATGACAATCCTTTCACATAACTTTCGTTATGTATATCAAATAATCTTCTAGCATTTGCATAACCAACAATTTGTAAGTGCACCAATTGCACTAATACATGACATTTTAAATAATTTTCATGAGATCAAAAAGATTCTTTCTATGTGCTAAGCAGTCTCAAAACCATTGGGTACTCAATGGAATTGCTTTAAGACCTTTTAAATCCTTCAAGGATTTTCATATAACCTTTATTGTCTAGTTAGACATAATAATCATTCATTATGCATATTCAAGTATTTCATCTATTGCCAGACTGAAACAAGTCTCATTGCATCCACCACTGGAGAATATATGTCCATTTAATAATATCAGGATTTTTGCGAAAACCCTTTATGCCCCGAGGCATAAACCGCACTTTATATCTTACGGTTATACTTTCGCACAATGATTCATTTGTACCACACTGACATTACATTTTGATCAATGAACTATAAGATCAAAAACATGACTTTTCTAAGTGAAACAAAATATACTTGAATAGTGCCAATCATTTATTTGTCCACACTATTTGACAGATTCGAATTTAAGATCCTCGTAATCATTTATAGCATTGAGTGCTACTTCATATCAAAGATACCGTCGACGGTCATTTTGTTTCGATTCCAATACGACATAACTTATTGAGATCTCTTTATTTTTCATCATTTTCATGTACCTGAACCTTTGCCAAGGTTTTATGAAGTGTTATGTCATAGTTCTCTTTCAAAGCACTTACTCATTATCATGACCATTTTGATAATTTACTTCTCTCCTTCCTCAAGGAGTTTTACGTTTGGAATCGATTGGTCTATCACGCTTCTGGTGTACCATAGACTCTGTCCTTCAAGGACTATTTATTGGAGCATTTGCAGCTTAATTAAAATATTGGGTCAGCAAATACATCTGGCAAATTATTTGCAACATTTTGCAAGATGAAAGCAATAGAAATAGTGAGACAAGAGATGAGAGTTTTTCTTATTATTCCAAATCTTCAAGTGTATACAATATGCACCCTTATGCTTCTATTTATAGTGTAACATAGATGCATACAGAAGGCTAGTCATAAACATGAATAAGGTTATGAAGATGTAATGTTACAAGAATAATGGTTATAAAGGTGGAGATTATGGTTATCTTCATAATGGAGGAAAGTTATGGAGATAATGGGTGAGAGTAACTTTTTGGTGTAGTGGACATCCACACTATAATATTTTATAACATTACTACTATTTTTTTACTGGTGGAATTTATTTATTTTTTGATGTAGACATAATATAATAAAAATATAAAATAACTACGATTATTCCAAAGAGTTAAAATTTGAGAATTTATTCTCCTGGTCAGTGCTTTAAAATAAAGTAAATTTCATAATAAATCCTCTTTTTGGAAGATTGACTACACCAGTGTTTTTTTACTCACTTTTTAGTTGCAAGAATTTCGAGTTCAATAATAGGTGTTTGAACTTTAAATAATATTGATTCAATTGAAAGATTTTTTTTTTCATTTTTTAAAATCTAAAGTAAGAATATTTAGAAGTTGAGATGTATTGGGCGTAAATTCCAATAGAAAAAAATTCAAAAGTTTGTAAGAGAAGACTATTATAGGTATTCGCAAATATTAATTTGAGTAATAATAGATTCTGATTTTTTTTTTACGCATCACACTTTTCAGATCCCACAGGTGAGATTATATTAAAGAATATGTTATTGTTATAGTATATATTCTAAATTACTTTTTTATGGTAAAACAAGTCATTATTTATTGAACGGTGGTTGGGTTCAACTGAACAATGTGCAAATAGAGTAAAAAAAACAAACCTTTTATTTTCCACTTGACCCCTCATCATGCCCTTTGAAGCTTCTCAAATTCTCGTTTTCATGTGTGGAGATATTTTGAAACTTGAATGTTTTGTTCAATAGGATTTGAATTTTACGAGTTCTGAATTTTAAAATATTAGTAATTTGTATAATATTCAATAGATTTTTAGAATAAATGCAAAATTTGAATTAAAAGTTACTCAATTAAATTTGTAGTCAATACTCTAACTCCGCCCCTTTCTGATTCTATTCCAATCTCGTGGTCCCTCATGAATTAACCGTACACTTATACCAAAGTATAAAAAAACACATATTTATGAGAGAAAAGTAAAACTAACATATATGTCCATTTTCAATTAATTCTGATCAGTGGATGTGAAGAAATTTTCTAGAATTGTTGATGGGTAAACCTTCACATAAAAAGTTACATGTATTAGTTGATGGTATCAATCTGAAGACACATATTTTATCATAGAATATACTTAGTATATGACTAATACGTTACGTATTATTAGTTATTAAGCACCAGTGGTCTAGTGGTAGAATAGTACCCTGCCACGGTACAGACCCGGGTTCGATTCCTGGCTGGTGCAACCTTTTTTTTTTCCATCAAAAGGGTGTGTTCGGTATTTTTCCATCAAAAGGGTGTGTTCGGTATGAAGGATAATTTCTTGAAAAATGAGTGGGTTTCTTACTTAATTTTTGGTAAGTAAGCAAGAAAATAATTTTTCAAGAGTATTTATATGTTATCTGGCAAAATATTATGACGGCGGAATGGAATGGACAGTGGGGTTTCGAGGGTGGGGTGAAATAAGTGGGTTTCTTACTTATTTTTTTGGTAAGTAAGCAAGAAAATAATTTTCCAAGAGTATTCATATGTTATCTAGCAAAACATCATGAAGGCGGAATGGAATGGGTAGTGGAGCTTCGTGGGTGAGGTGGGAAGTCATTTTCCTCATTTTTAAGGAACTTGTTTTACTAGAGAAAATGTTTTCCAAACATTCTGACCAACGTTTTTGCTAGGGAGGAAAACATTTTTCGGAAATTGTTTCCTTATCCGCTCATGTTTGAATGGACAAATTTTTCGGAAAACATTTTCCTTCGAAAAACAATTTCCTTTAAAATGTTAATACAACTTCTTTAGCGGAAGTAGGGAAAACAAGTTCTATAAGTAATATTTTAATTTTTATGTTTATTATATCCTCCTCGCCCACTCAATTCTCCCAACCCCTACCCTTTGACCATCCCAACCCCCGTTACCGCCAGGCCACACTCCCAACCCCCTTTCAAATCCATAGTGTTTTGCTAGATTACATATAAATGTTATTCAAATAACTTTTTTTTGCTTACTTACCAAACACTAAAAAATAAGTTAGAAAACAACTTGTTTTAATGAAAACATTTTTCATTAGTTCATTTTGTTTTACTAGTATTTTTCTAGTACTAAAATGTGAAGTCTTGTTTTAACTAGGGGTGTTTTTATTTTCCTATCAAAAAGCAACTAAACAGTGAATATATGAACACATTAAATTTGAATAGATGCAACTACACTAGACATATAATATTGTCTTGTCTTATCTTTACACAAATTGAGTTGTTTGGTGTATAGTTTGACATTGCCATATTCATACAGGTACACATCAAATTTAAAGGTCCTATTCCAACTTCAGTACAATCCTGGTAACAAATGAAGGTAAAAAAAAAGAGATGGAAAATGAAAGCAACAGCTTGAGAAAGAAACTTTCATTTTATTAAATTGGATGATATATATTTGTGGTTCAACAACACATACTCTTATAAACAGTACATCAAATACTTAAAACCTCAATAATAGCCTATAAACATATTCTATGAAACATTGAAGACTCTAAATGCTCCACTCATTATACGACATAGGCCTATCGATTTATCAAGGCTTTTAAATTCTACATTGTTAATGTACATGTTTTAACATAAAGCTATTGTGTGGAGAATGTGAACTGGTTCAGCTGTGAACCATCCACATGTAACAAGTCGTCTGAGGCACCTAAGAGTTCGGGCTTTCTCAACCAGTACTGCTTGAACCTTCCCCTCGCGTACTCCATGTAGTCAAACTCGATATTGTTAACATATGCCTGTCAGAAGAAACAACAAATTATAATACAGAAAGAGAAATGCACGGTGAAATGTAGTGATCAAGAGAGGAAGCGTAAAAGGCATACCGAGATGACTCCCCACAATCCCCAGAACAAGTGATTTGCAAGCGTATATTTCTCTGCTTCATCAACAAGTTTCTTTACTTCCTCATCACTTGGTTGATTGCCTGCACTTGTCAATGGGATTCCAAGCTCAATAAGATAATTCTGCTGTGTCGGTGCACAAAGAAGACACACAACGACTGCTTAAATCTTAGGTCTGTCTATCATTGACCATATTAATTGGACAAGGGAACATGTTTGGTTTTAGTTGAGGCTATTAGGACAATTTACTAATACATCGGGTCCTACAAATAACAACGACTACTACTATTCAATTCCAAGTTAGTTGAGAATCAGGTTCTAAATATCTAAAGTAATTAAAGTCTTGGCATCTTGGTCCCATCACCAAATAAAACTGATCTTTCTGCTGCCTTAAAGGTCAATTATCTTATTTTTCGATGCCTATCCAAATTGAATAATAAAAGTTATGTGGTCCTGAAGGGTCAGAACATATTTATCGTGTGCAAGAAATCAACCGTATGCTTTGGACAGAGAGGTGCAGACAACAGTAAAAGATGTTCAAACTTCAAGCTTACCTGAAGAACTGAGATATGCACGTACAAATCGCTGTCGCTCCTCTAAATCTGTTGGAAATTAAAAATTCAAAAAAGAGTTGATAAACCGCGCATGTCAGGGTTAGAGTAGGAACATAAGAGTAGCAAACAAGCATGATCTCTGTGTTCTCTTGTTGCTACTTATATTTACTTACCAGGGTAAGTATTGAAGTGCATGATATGAGGGGTATCAGTATGATAATTTGCAGTCATTTCACAGAAGTGGTTCGCAAAGTCATAAGCAATTGGATTATAACCGCCGTACTCATAGTCCTGCAATGCAATCAGATAGTAAATAATGTGCAATTACTGATATATTGGAAGCCGGTGGTCAAATCAAAGGCCAACAAAATGAACAAATCAATAAAAAATAGGGCATGGACAAGAAGTTCAGAAAGGAAGATAGGAAGCAAAATATAACCAATTCCTGATTAAGGATGCAGTTTAAAACTTGCTCAGATATATTAGAACACCAGTTAAACTACAGCACGAGAATACGAAAAAGATTTTCACAAGTAGTTAACATCCTGAGCCTATTATCTCAAGGAAGAAGAGAAGGTTCCACCTCAAGAAAACAGATTAGAGTATTTGTAAGTTTGAGCAAGTATACACCTTCACACAGAAGCTGTATACAGTTCTGACTGATATCATACAACACTTACAATGATAGTAACAGCCTTCGTTTTGTCGTCAATCATTATGTTACCATACTGCATGTCATTGTGACAAAAGGCAATGTCTTGAGACTCTGTTGGCAGTTCCTTCTCCAATAAGCTGATTTCCTTGTCCAGATTACCTAAAGAGAACTCCTTTAGATGTTCAGGGGAGCACAGACCCTTCGCCTCATTTAGCCACTTTCTGCAATTTTGCATTAACAATTTGTATCAGACTTTCAATTATAAAAGATCAAACTATATTCCAGCTGGTAAATTGATACCTGAGACGGTCCCATAGAAGGACATTCTTTGAACCAGGCATGTCAAGGTTATGAAACTCCCTCAGTTTTGCAGCTATCAAAGAAGAGATCTCCGAGTCACGAAGATCTTCAGCAGACAGTGTCTGAGAATGCAAATAAGACAGACAGAACCAAGTCAAACAGCAACCAATAAACATCACGAAGATCTCCAACTTTGCTTCATACTAGACAAGGTCAAAGACTATACAACACAATTTTATTCTGCTGAATTGTGAAGGCAAGGAGCATCACCTGCTGATCGGTTTATTCAATAGGAGTGCATCAAATTGATTTAATCTTATTTCAAAGATCCGCCGTCTGTTCCAAAGAACAGAAGCCATTCATTGTACAAAATCTGCATGTAATAGTTTTCACTTAAGACAAGCCATTGAGCTACCTAGGCTTAGAAGGGAAAGCCAGACTGCAGAGGATTCGGCTAAACCACGTAGTTCATTATACTCAACACACTACCATTGACCCTCTATATACGCCGATCAATTTATCGATATCCACAACAAACAATGAAATTGTAAAGTTATGATCATTTGATCAACATACAGAAACTCCTAGAGATCTCATTTCATGGTACTCAATTCATTAACTTCATAGTAACATAAACCTACAAAGCCACACATATACAATAGATAAAAGTAAAGAAATCAACAAATCGAGTCAGAAATTTGACTTACCCTTGCATGAATGAACTCCTCAACTCTACCATTTGCAAATTGACCAAGAAGCTTAGGTCCTTGACCCTTCTTTGACAAGCATTCGAAAGTTCTAATCTCTTCATCCCTATTGAAAAAACGATCTACTCCTTCACCATACATTCGAACCAAAACTCTCCTAGGGACGTTTTCGTTCTTAGTAGGCCAACTTATCCTATAAACCTCATTAGTCATAGCACCACTTAAATGATGAACTTTCAAGTTCTTTAGATCCAACCCATCCCCCCATTTTGTAGCTAATGATAAGAGCAATTTCATCAATTCCTCCGGCAAAATACCATCAACAACTCCATTAGTCTTCACCGCCATCACAGAACAAAAACCAACACGAGAAAAAGCTTCACCTAAAAAAATATCAAAATCAGAAAGCCTTCTCACCAAATATCCAAAAATTCAACACAAGAATCCAAAAAAGTAACAAAATTTCCCAGCCTTGTCACCAAGTACCCAAAATTCCAAACAAAAATACAAGAAAGTCACAAACTTTCCCAGTCTTAACACCAAGTATCCACAATCCCAATCCCAACACAAAAATTCAAGAAAGTAACAAACTTTTCCAGTCTTGTCACCAAGTATCCAAAAACCCAACACAAAAATTCAAAAAAGTCACAAACTTTCCCAGTCTTGTCACCAAGTATCCAAAATCCCAACACAAAAATTCAAAAAAAGTCACAAACTTTCCCAGTTTAGTCACCAAGTATCCATAATCCCAACACAAAAAATTCAAGAAAGTAACAAAATTTCCCAGTATTAACCTCAAGTATCCAAAACTCTAACACAAAAATTTCAAGAAAGTTACAATTTTTCCCAAGTCAAACACATGATCTATTCAAGAAAGTAGAGATTTTGACAGAATTAAACATACCCCAGATGCAGAATAGCTATAAACATGAAAAAGAACATAAATTTAAGAACCCCATAAATGGATTTGCATGAAGAATCAAAGAACTTACAGATTTTGGGGGAGCTGAGAAATAAAACCTCAAAAGTTTTAAAAATATACAGAGTGATTTACAGAGAGAAGAAAACTATATGACATTTAGGCAACCGCTCTATGTATATGTATATATAGAAAAATTGTCTCCGTGTATTATGACACCATATAGACCAAGAATCCACTTTTTTCTATATACTAATTATTATTTTTTTATTAAAATAGAAAGGGAAACTAAAGAATGTCAAAAAAGTTAAAACTAAAGATTTTTTGTTTTCCAACTTTGACTAATGGATTTTTTTTTTTTTTTTGTTAGAAATAAATAAATATGGTGAGTGGGTCAGCTTGTGCATACCTCGATTCTTGGTAAAATATTTATTTGTTGTAATGAATTAATATTGTTGACAAGCATTTGAAATTCGACAATCTTGATTTTATTACATTAAGTAGCTCAAATTATCATTTTTCCAAAATTCATTTGATTGCTATAATCGCGACTTAAAACAAGAGTTGACTATATGAATCTTTTATATTCCTTCCGCTTTATTTGGATCGTTTCATTTAATACCGAGTTAATATGTGTTTTAAATGAAGAAAAAAAAACTAAAAAGATATCTAAAAATAATTATTTTTTACTTTATTGTATTTTCTTTTATCCATTATCATATAAAGTAGTTTTGTAATGCCTTGAATGAGAATTTTTTTAATTTGTCCTACTTATTTTCTAGCTTTTTTCAAATTACTATTACAATAATATAATCAGTATAGTTTTACTAGTGAGATTTGAAGAGAATGTAATATAAGCAAATATTACACTTTTATTTATGTATAAAATGATTGTTTTCGATAATAGTGGACTCAAGAATAAAAGCAAAAACTATTATCACAATCAACTCTCCTTTTACAACCAAAAGAAAAATTGAATACTTATATTAAACCTCTAAAAGAAATAATGATTTAAATAAAAAAACAATGAGTTGACTGAGTATCTCAACTAGCTGTTGTTAATTTAAAACTTCAAAAATAATAATTTTGTATGTAATAATTGGACTTTGGGATTTGGACGGCACACGATTTAAAAGTCAGGCTACCAATAGGAAGTCGCCACGTAGAAACCGTTAAATTCAAAAGTCGCCGCGAAAAAGGATTAGTGGTTGAAATAAACGACTAACGACTCAAAATGAAAATAGGAAAAACGACTAATACGGAACTTTATCATCCAACCGTTGAGATAACGACACGTGTCATTCTTCTTCTTTTTTTTCTTTTTTAACTACATCCCAAATTTGTGGTGTATTTGAAAATGATGATAAACAAAAAAATAAAGTTTTGTATAAATCGATATTGTTTTATATAAATTACGTTATTAATCTCTGAATAACTTTATACGACGTTTTGATAATATATATGTCGGTATTTTAAATTTGTATAGCTTTAGCATGTCAATATGGATAATCAAGAATTGTATAAAAATATCCAAATACATGAAAAATATCCTTACAATAGATAATACTAAAAATAATCCACGTAGTGTTATCTATTATTTTATTGAAAAAAAGAAGAAGAAAAGAACACATAAATATATTTATATTTATATTTATTAGAAGGGATGGACTCTGCAGTATTTATTAGGTTTCCTTATTTGTAAATTTTAATCACTTTGTGAAATTCGATCTTATCCACAAGGACATAATGTGTATAAGTTTTGACTTGGTAAAATAATCAAGACTTCTAAGATAATTGATCCTTCTCACTTTGAAAAATCATGAAAATTTAATTAGTTGACTATTTGAAATTTCGTTTCATTGGTGAGGACTTAATATTTCATTTTTGATCTTGATTTTTTTTTCTCTCTTATTTTTGTATCTTTTTTAAAAAATAAATAAATTGATCCTTCCCATGACCTTTTCTTTCAAATAACCTTTTAATTAATTACTCCCTCAGTCTATCTTACTTGTCCACTATACTATTTTGAAAGATATCTAAGTTTCAGTAATACTTGTCCGGTCTAAAAAATCAATAAATAATTTGTTATTTTGTATTTAGTTTTACCCTTACTATTAAATACTGTTCATTTTTGAATGTTTAGATGACTTATATTTAGGGTAATGCTAAATAGCCAGAGAATTTAGCCAGAAAGTTAAAAAATCTGTAATATCTTTTTAATTTTAAAATAAATTGATCTTTTTTCCATTTTTTTATTAAAAGGTACTAAAATTATAAGGGTAAAAATGTTCAAAAAGATAAAATATCATTCTGGCCAAAAATATATTTTCTTATATTTAATATGAGTGATTTGATAAAATTATCCTTTATCATTTACAGCTTTTTGATCAAAATTAATAATGGACAATCATTATTAAATAGAGGGAGCAATAATCAATTGTATGATGAGTAGGAAATTAGTGTTCACTCACAGTTTTTCAACATTCTTAGGTAATGCTTAGGATGTATATAATTTGGATACACATACTAAGTCTGAAAAAATATTTTTTAATTATTCTTTTTATATTGATAGCGAATTTTTTTCCACAAATATTCTCTTTATTTCAAAATACTTGTCATATTTTTTATTTACACGTTTTAAAGAAAATAATTATTAGGAGGAAATTTTGACTATTTATCTGTTTTTATGTTTAAGATATGATTCTCTTTATTGAATATTTTACTCCATTTATGTGATGAATTAAGTTATTTGTAGTCTTCAAGAATAATTGCTAGTAAAGGTAAATGAAAAAAAAAAAAAGATTTTGTTTTGAACTTTTAAATGACAAGTATTTTGAGATATACTCTCTTAATCATAATTCAACATTCTTTTCTTTTTTAGTCGGTTCCAAAAAAAATATCAGACTTTTTTATTTGATAACTATTTAATGACATCATCCTTATTTTATCCTTATTGAGTTTCACCTAACACTTTATTACGTGGAAAAATCAATTAAAAGTAAATATCAAAGTGACTTTGATAAGGACAATTCAATAAACATAATCAAGTCTTTGCTTAGTGGACAAGTACTTCCTCCGTCCAAAAATATTTATCCACTATACTATTTTGGAATGTCCAGCAATACTTGTTCACTTTATAAAATCAATGGATAATTTTACACTTAGTTCCTAATTTACCTTTATCATTAATTAATACAGTCATTTCTCAATTACATTTTTTAAGACAATGTATTTATTATACTCAAAGAATGGAATAGTAAAATTATCCTTTTATTTATAGTTTCTTATGAAATGTGTAATATCAATAATAGATAAGTATTATTAGACAGATGAAATATTTTTTTAATAATGATGATAAATATTTTGAGACGGAGGAATATAAAATAGGAACAAAGATTAGTATAGAAAGGTGGACTTGTTCTATTTTAACTGTTCTTGCATCTAATTACGTGCCATTTACTCCACCATCAAATATTTTGTATCAACTTTAATATATTTAATTTTTAAAATAAAAATATGTTGAATTTTTATCCTTATTTTAGATTTATACATACATACAATATAATATACATGATACAAATTGACATTGACTGATATAATAAGGCCTACCTACACCAAAAGTGGAGGCCCATACATTACTAAATTACATAAAAGTCTTTTTCTCCTAACAAGAGAAGCAAAAAGTTAAAAATTTGATTGACTTAAAAAAGATTGATGGCATAAATTGGGAAAAACAACTATGCATGCAGTCCTCAATTTTATTTTATTTATTCCTATTCTTGTCATGTTCACTGACAACCACTTATTGCTTTCAAAAGAAGATTCCAAATAAAAAGACAAGATAACATATTATATTCTCCGTTTCAAAATAAATGGTATTTAAATTTAAACGCATTCTTTAAAAATATTACTTACTAATTTATCTTTATTAAAATGTTTTGATGAAAAAAGTGGTTTTTAAGGTGTAAATATTTATATTATGATATAGGTAATTTTGAAAGAATAAAATTATTTTTTTCTTAAAATTAAAATATTGTTTATTTTGAAACAAAGTGAATATTGATGCCGTAATTATAAGGTTGTTATAAAGGGATGGTGTGGGTTTTGTCAAACTTATCTTTTTGTCACTTGACTATGATAATTGATTTTTTAAGGGTGAAAGTCATTGATGATGTATAACTATCCATTTTTCAAACTATGTAGTATTTCTTTATGGAAAAATTTAGCCCCCTCAAATATTTATACCTAATTATCATGATTGAGTATTAAATTAACATAATCTATATTAGTAATTATTATCATGGTTAATAAGTGCAAAAAAAGACGTATTTCACGTGTTAATATGTTTTGGATAGTAACAAAAGTTTGCATCCAAAAGTTTCGGTGTTGTCTTTTCTAATAGCACTATAAAATTGTGAAGAGTTCTAGATGCAAGTGTTTCCTTACACGTAACTAGTTTCAAGGGTATTGTATCATCTTCAATTTTATCATCAACATTGTTTTTCCAATGATATCCACAATTTGTTCTAAGCTCTGGACCTCTGAACATGTATCATTTTCACTCATCCAATAGGTTATTAACGTCCATTTTATTGCGGTAACCGAGATCATTAATCATAACCTCAATTTCATGAATGACGTTTTCACAAGTGGGTTCTTTCAAATTCTTTGAGATTTCATCCCTGAACAATTTTTTCGGTGTCGATGTTCTAAGCTCTGGACTTTTGAACATGTATCATTTTCACCCATTCAATAGGTTATTAACGTCCATTTTATTGCGGTAACCGAGATCATTAATCATGACCTCAATTTCATAAATGACGTTTTCACAAGTGGGTTCTTTCAAATTCTTTGAGATTTCATCTCTGAACAATTTTTCGGTGTCGAAACACTCTTTAAATTAAGAAATATTAATTTATCGATTAAATAATATCTCTATAAAATAATAATATTTCATGATCCCGCCTATATTAATTTAAAGAGGTTTTACTGTATTTGCCGAAAGGGGTTGGGGGAGAAAATTACAAAAAACGGGTAATCAAACTCTCATCAACAATATGAAAGTTCATGTAATCATCTAACTGAGCTATTAAGATTTTTCGCAAATTTTGTGTCTCAAATGAAGTTGGGCAAACTAAAAGTCGTGTGGATCTCAATAGTTGTTACCAAATTGTCCTGTGATGTCACAATAAATGAATACGTTCGAACTTGCTACTCTTAAACTAAAAATAGGCAAGGAGAAATTCATTTTGATAATATAAAATTCCAAAAGTTACTTAAACAATTATGTACCCAAAAATAAAATAAAATAGTTACTTTTAACAATTATAAAAAGACACTTTTTTTTTCTTCAAATGGTACTTATTCTCTCAAGTTATGGAATAGAATCATGACTCTTAACCATTTGAGAGCAACCAAAAGTCATCCCAATTTGTTAGACTCCTTACCTTTATTGCTATGGCCAAAAAGCTACAAATTTAATTTTTAATTGATACAAATTATACATTGCCATGATAATAAGAAAAATATAATATAATAAGCAATTTTAACTTAATAAGAATTAGACGGATTGATTCTGACTGCTTTTTAACCTATAAGCCCAAATAACTTGGTCTAAATTCAGCTCAATTCATCTATTTAACGCCTCAAAGTGAATGGGTAGGTGTGTTTTTGAGGCTATTATATGGGAACACCCCATGCTTATGCATGTTTAAAATGTCAAAGAGCAGACAAAAAACAGTACACAAGTTTGGCAGCAATTAATGTCATTTGGGCCATCCAGTTAGACTTTTGAGTGCACAGTGGTAATTGGTAGCCATGCATGGCCAATTGAAAAAAAAAAAAAAGGAAGTAGATCTTGACTTTACAGATCTGTGGACTTAAAATTAGTAATTAGTTATGTGGATTAATTAGTAATCAATCCACGTTGATTAGGAACATACTAACTACTCTATTAATTAAATGGTATCCTAGTAATAATTAGGAAGTTATTAAAACGGGAAAAAACTTATCTTTTTTAAGATAGACAAGTATATATAAACCATCCTTTTTTTTTTTTTAATCTTACGATAAGTGAGGTGCAATTAGTTTCATCAATTCTTTTTCCGTTTTTTTAAAGATTAAAAAACTTGTCTAACTACCGTTAATCTAACTAAACAAGGACCCCCCCCAAAAAAAAAAAAAAAAATTGAATCAAAGACTTCAATGGTGCATTTCAATTGGTTTTACTAATTTGTCTCCCTGATTTCTTTAAACTTTTCGGTTGATTTTCCGTTTGTCACTCAACTAATAGTCTTTTTTGTTTCCCACTTGATGTCCGGTATCCGTATTGGAGTTCAACTAAATTAGGATTCGCGCTGGAAAGTCCCACATTGAAGGATAAAACTCCCTAACAAAGCCGATTCCGTGTCCAGGCACTCGAACCCGAAACTTTTGGTTAAGGATGAAAGAGTACTTACCACTACAACACAACCCTTGTTGATCAACTAATAATTATTATCTCAAAGAATTACCTTTTCTTTTGAAGAAAATTGAAATAAAAAAAAATGATTTTCTAAGATAATAAGTACATCATTTGTCCCTAATTACTTGTCCACATTTCCTTTTTTAGTTGTCCCTAATTACTTGTCCATTTTGACAAAACAAGAAAGGACAATTTCTTTTTACCTAGTATACCCTCAATTAATTACTTTGAAAAAGGTAGAACTTCTTAAAAATATTAAGTTTTTAATTCATCACTTCATAAGTAATAAGGGTAAAATGGTAAACTCACTATGTCAATCATTATTTTCTTAATAGGTGTGTCAATTCAAAAGTGGACAAGTAATTAGGGACAGAGAGAGTAGCTGAATGACCGCCTAATAAAACAACTCTTAATTTTCCCACTAGTGACAGAGGTAACCTTGTTATTCTTGCCTTCCGACTGTTATAATATCGCAGAAAAACCAGTAATGGAGGAGGCACCACTAAAGAGGAGCCAAGCTTAACCAGAGGTCTCGCTAAATGAAGTCATCTTCATTAGAAAGCGACGAAAAATCACAAGGAACAAACTATAGGAAAATGATGATCATCTTTTCCACTATTAGTATCATAAATATATAATCTTTCAGTCTTACAAATATCGTAACGCGATAACGTGTGTGTTAAACTTCATACCCCAAGAACAGACCTTTTTGTCTGTCTCTGTTTTGGATAGTTTAGAAATACTCTCCTCTTCAATAAAAAGCAAAGGAATACTGAAACTAATACCAAAACCAAAATGAAAAAAACTTCTAAATGAGGACCTGGCAAGCTGCAACTCCATCCCCTTTGCAAAAAGCTATTTATAGGAGTGATAACTGGATCCATAACAAAATCCACTGTCATTGCTTCTTCCCCTAACATAATGTTCGTACTCCTCGACTTGTATCCTGGCATTGTCGCGATCACTGCAAATTGAGGTTTCAGGATTAATCCACTCAAAAGAATGAAGTGTTATGCAAATATGAATTGCAAAACAATTGCGGATGGCTGAGTGTTATCCCGAGCTAATTTCACACTGGATGTTCACCCGCCTCCTTCCAATACCAGATAATTTATCTTTTTTAGGAGAAGTTAGAAGTTCTCTAAATCTTAAACAGATCCCTATACTTATATACAATCTCTAAGCAAACCTAAGAAAAACTCTGGTGAAATATCGACCTGATGCAAATGTACAAACATCGACCAGCTATTTAAGACCTCTACAGATATTCCATTTAGACCACAAGTTTATATAACTATCTTTTTTTCATGGAAATATTTTTACTCCTCCACACTTAATTTATGAGTATACCTAAGGTATAAGCCTTGGACATATGTATGGAGATCTGTAAAGGCAGCCATGATACGAGTTGAGCAATTGATCAAAATAACATCTCCCTCTTTTAATCGTACTATTTTATGTCAGAGCTTGTCGAGTATCGTCATTAATTTATTTAACCAGATTTTTACCACCCTTTTCTTTATCATTCATGATAGTTCATCCATTTCATTCTCCCCTTCTCACATGTCTAGCTTTTGGGAAGAGCCGTCTAGAGCTCAGGTTTTGCAAAAAAACGGACTTGGCTTTACTCTGAGGCTCTTCTCTTTTATACTCCTCAAAAAGAACAGTAACAATTTGTTTAAATTTCTTATCCTATTAATGAGAAAGAGAAGGGTATTATTTTTCCTTTTGATAAGTTATAAAAAAGAGTTTTTATTGCTTTAATCTGTGGTTACCTTCATATTTTCTCCCAGGCACCAGCAAGCGGTGGTAATCGGCTAACGTTTCCCTTGCATGTATCTGAAGAAAATGGCAGGAACAGTAAGATAATTGTCGTAGAAATATGAATTGTCCATCAGAAGGCCCATTTAATGCCAGAGTTCAAACTAGACCAAAGATGGAGTCACACACGACATGGAATAAATAAATAAATAAATAAATAAATAGCCAGTATGTGAAAAGTTAGCTAAAGGAAAAAAAGGGCCGAACTCCAAACAAAGGAGTTAGGAGTTCCCCCCTTGATGCCTTCAACTTCCTGTTATTCCCCAACCCAATGACAAAGGAGAAAAGCAGAAAAAAGAAACCACCAAAAAGAGGAAATAGAGAAAGGAAAAAGAAAAAGAAGAACCAAACAACAAACCAAACAAAAACTACAGGCAACAGGAAAATTGGGTTTCCGCAGAATAAAATAAGATGAACCTGCAATATTACTTTTTCCATATAATCAACACACAATTCTATCAGTACCACATGGTGATATCACGTCAAATTGAGAATATATCTCACAACTTTAAACAATGACTAAAAGGATTTGAAAATGAAAAATGCACCGTGGAATTTAGCCCTTTTATAGCTATCGAGGCAGGTAAAGGCTTGCCCTCATCTGATGAGAAAATCCTTCCGTGTATTCCTGTCTACATTAGATTAAATCAACTAAGTTTAATGTGAAGCATAAGTCTGCAAAAAAAATCAATCAGAAAGAAAGAATGCCAATTTGACCTGCCAGAACAGACTCTTACAACTCTAGGATACATTTGCGATTGATATCATGTTTTGTGGGTGTTGTCCCACATCAGTTGTGGGATGTGGGACCGACTTCGTTATTTGGTCTTAGGCAATTCTCAACTTATGAGCTAACTTTTGGGATTGAATTAGCCCCAAGGTTCATTTCTTTACATGGTATCAAAGTCAAACCCATCCCAATTCTGGTTACCGAATGTGACATGATGGCACACAGCTAAGTCACATAAACAACAAAATACCCATTGTGATCCCGTAAATGGGGTCTGGGAAGTTAAAGAAACAAATACTCTCAAATATCTCTGTTTAGTAATTAACACAATAAAAATCTCAATATATTTAAAGAATCTCGTCCTTTTCTAGTTTCCTTTCCTGCTTCATTCTTTAGAATGTTCTGGAATTGTCTCCATTTTTTAAGAAAGAAATGACGTCTCTTCATTTTTCAACACTTCACCAAAATGTCACTAGAAGTACCAAGGCACCTACTTCATTATCAAATAAAGAAAGGTACCAAGGCACCCACTTAAATATTTTAAAAGTTCAAATTCTCCAGCACAATTTAGACTCCACGTGGGACAACCTCTGTTAGAACACATTAAAAAGCTTCAACTCTTACCTTAATAACTTTGCTCAAACAAAAGTAGTAGCAGTAGTAGTATTATGATGATGATGATAATAGAGATTGTAGTTGATCTAAGTAAAGAAAAGTAAATCAAAGAGCGATTTTCAGAAAATAAAACATGCTCCTAAAGTCAAGAAGTGCAAAATGATAGATGAGATGAAGTTACCTTCACAAGGCTTGCGACAAGATTTAGCATACTCATCTTGTTGTACTCAAAAAGAGTAGAAAGCTGCAAATAAACGAATACTTGGTTATAAACAGGTGTAGCATTGTGGACGCCATGCAGAACAGAGTATGAAGTATGAAGAGAACTCAGGAAAGGGTATCACCCAAACAGGACTCCACTAAGAAACTATACTCTTATTCACCAAAGCATCTTTCTCTTTTATGATCAGACTAAAGCGAGCCATCTCACTAGAAGTTCCCAGTTACATGGTATACTAATTTAAACCCCAAAGTCAGAGGTAAGGCTCATTTTCCCCCCACCTAACACGCTGCCATACTAAAATACTTCTCATTTTGTGATATAAATGGAAGAAGTAATTTGATTACTTAGAGATTACCATATTCACCATCTACATATATGCTCGAGCAATAACCCACAGAAGTTAACGCAGAAAAGGTTTTCCATCAAATTATCCAATTAATAATTGCAAAATCACATGATCAGAATTGAGGAGGAAGCTATTGCCAATACACAGATGCTTAAATGAAGAGGATAGATTCCGAAAATAAATCATGTATATGGATGCGGAAGACCCTTCAAGAGTCGTGCATTTTCACCAACTTAAAGTTATACTGATGCAAACTAAGATCTAACCTCACTCGCATTAGGCCATTTGTCATCACTAATCTCTAGAGTAAGTTCAAAACAACCAGCATGTAAGTAATTCCAGTCTTGCATGCCCCCATAGATTGGATACCTGCAGGAAGAAACAAAAGAAACTATGTTTTGTAAGCAACAGCAGAAGTAGCAGAAAAAAATAAAGCCTCAAAGGAGTTCTAAACCTGAAATTTTAACATGATAAATTTAATTGGATTATCTCCATTATTTACCAATATGCACCATTTATAATTCCTCCTGGAAACTCCTCGCTTAGAGACATGTTATGATGGGAACGACTGTAGATGCTAGCCATGTATTTGAATGTTTCATCATCTGGACAGCCATAATAATATTTTCTGAAAATGATGCGTACATATGTTTTGAAAATTATCAGTAAAAATTAGGGTTGGCATGAAAATTTAGAAAGTATCTGAAGACAACTAGAGACTCGGGATATCAATAAATACGAAAGCGAACCAAATAAGTAGAGCATGGTCCTCTAAACAGATTGAGCCTCTTATCTAAATACTTAAAATTTGAAGGATAACAAACTGTCATCAGAGACTCACTTTTTGTTTTCTGTTCCATCCCATGGATAATTTGCTACAAGTGCTCCCTGTTGAAATAGAACAATATTATAACTCCCGAGGTCAACTTCTCCAACATTTTCATATTAATGAAGCAATGGGAAAAAAAGAACAAACTCGATTATCGCTAAAGAACAACAATATTGTAAAGGACTGGACAAGCAGTTCCCTTTATAGTAAGATGATTTATTATCACAATTTTTCTTCACTTTTTTCCTTTATAAAGTATTATCACTTTATCACAGATTTTCTTCTGATCTGAGAATTCCTCTCGACACCTATATCATCATCCATTTTGAAATTCCTTATGATCCAAAAATAATTATACATTATAAGTTACTTATCAGCTGACGCTTCATTATTTGAACTAATCCATTAGCTCTGCCATTTGAAGCTGCATGGGTGGAACAAGGATAATCATGACTACTCGTGCTTTATATGAAAGTGAAAACTTCATACTCAAACGTCATTCAGCAGCCAAAAAGAAATGACCATAAGTTAAACAGTCACCACAACTACTAAAATGTAGCTAAAGTGACACATGAAAATATTAGAAATTGCAAAATAATTTACTTCGTTACACGTGCAAAAGCCACATTACTCTTACTTAACTATGATATAAACAAAGAAGTAAGGACATTCTAATGCAATGCATAATTAGATGAAAGAGTCTGAATGTTTACCCCGTGCAAACTAGCAGATGCTGTGAAGCGTATCTCCTCCAACCAACGCATGATGGCTTTTGTTTCAGGTTGATGTGCACCAGGATCATCATTCATGTGAAAGAACTATGTCATCTCATAGCAGTTAATCCTTGGTATTATTAGTATACATAGAAGAGAGGATAAGAACCAAATACAAAAACAAGAGCAGCATTTCAATAAGAAGTGGGTTTGTGACAAAACTAAGAGTAGCCCATTGAAGTCAACATAATCCCAACAAGCTTTTAATTTCAATTTGAAGGTAAACTTAAGAAACTTAAAGGACATGCGATCTACATTTTAAGTTCAATTTGATCTCAAAGGCCAACTTCCAAAGACTCACAATAAACCATATGGAGAAAATCAATAAAAGGAAATTTGAACCACATTTTGGAACTCATGTTACTACAAAGAATGTTGAGAGAATATTTGAAGCAACATTTCTAGACTTCACCAAAGGATGTGAATCAGCAACCGCTCCCCTCTCTTTGCCTTTTCAACAAGAAACAGGACAAGACGACGAATTCTATAGTTTGTATGGTATAAAATATGGCACTAAGTAATGATCAAAGTGCTTACTGATTGCTAAATAATGTCAATAATCGAGACATTACTCTTTTTTTTTTTTTCTGGGATCAGTTATTTGAAGATAAGATTATAACCTACATTTCCTTTTGATGAATACAGCCTACATTATTTTTATTTTATAAGGAACGTGTGTCAAAATTGTCAAGATTATACCAGGTTAACCACTAACCAGTGCAAATTATCCTCTAAGAACATCTTTAGACTTTCTTTGTTTTAGAAATTGCAATAATCCTACTCACTTTTGCCTTTGTTAAGCTTCCAGTTAATTTAAGCTTGAAGCCAAATAAGAATCTAATACTAGTGCAACTAATGATGATCGTGCTCCTCTCCCTTGACATATGATAAGTCTAATTTACATCATGAAGCTCATACGTCTGACAATTTTTCACTACACCAGAGAACTGATCATGCTGCAGTGACTCCAAGTCCCTTTCTTTGAATATTCTAGTTCATTATTAATTTTTAAAGTTAATCAGTAGACTCCTAATAGTTGAAGAACTCCTATTGAACTTGTTCCGTTCCTTTTTCATTATGAGCTTCTAAACTCTTCATTTTATCAAGATCAAGGAAAAACAAGTCAGGGATGAGTATAAGTGCTTTGTACTTGAATAGTTTCCTGTTTGTTCTGGTTCTTTAGACTTAAAGCCTGAATTATTCACAGATTTTGGGATGATATTTTTGTTTACCACTGTGCGAATGATGATTCATAAAGCTGACACCAACTAATCTGGGGTTGAGGTGTAACTGATTGATTGATAGGGGTCCACATGTAGTTCTTCACAATGTGCGAGTTGGGAATAAAAATGAACTCCAAATTTGCTTTCCGTAAAAACATTCGGATCAAACTTAAGGATGACACAATATCCAATAGTACAGGATGCCAAGAGATACCTGGTCAGGAAAGTCTCGGTTCAAATCAATATTGTTTGCATTTCCACGCCTCCTCAATGAAAACCCATCTGGATTCATAGATGGGAGTATGTGTAGATGAACATTCTCTACAATCAGGGTAGCCTGTACAAGCCAACATAGAAAGTTGAGTTTTGAGACTCCGAAAAGAAAAAAATAAGATCATCTTTCCTGCATCATCCTACGACAAGGAAAAAGTTTATTAAGAACCAAGATAGTTCAAAAAGAAGTATTATTTAACCCAATTACACAATTTTGTCTAAGACAACATGGAATAGCAAGATGAGTATCTGAGACAACAAAATAATATTATTAAGGAAGCAATAGCACCAAACCCAAAGAGACATATTTCTCAACTAACAAGTCAGCTACGCATAAAGCACCTTATGAATATTCAATTAGTAATTTGGAGAAGGAATAAGTAAAAGGGAATCAGAAATAATGAGGTCTATCAGAATAACCCTGCGGTCGACCTTTGCATTCCTACCCTATGTTGCTGGCCCTAAACTAGTTGAGGTCAACCAGAGAGCATCAGTCATTCAGTCTTGCATCGCCCTATTACAGACCATTTGGAAAACTTCTCTTGATACTTGTGGGGTTCAATGGATGAGATCAGGAACTACGACTGATCTTTTGAGATGCTGGAATAGAGCAGAGCTGGATAAAGGAATAACTAGCTGCTGGAAAGAATTCCTGTCTGTACTTGGTGGACTGTGGACAAGTGTGGATGCAAAGAAATTCAAGTTTATTTAAGGGACAAACCCAATGCTACTCCAAAGGTAAAGTCAAGCTGCAATTTTTTGACTTATGGTGTTAAAGGGAACTTGTAATAGGCAGAATCAGTTTTGATTGCATAGAATGCCTCCAAGAATAGGGATCTACTTTTGAATTTTGGGACAGAGGGAGTAGTAATTTTGATTGATGGCGAGTGAGTCGGTTGCTTGACAATCAATGCTTCAGTATTAGCCAAGGAACACTATGAACATCTTAAACTTCCTTTCTCTTTGTTCATTTCAACCTCAGATCTTCAAATACTTTGTAAAGATGGACTTTTACAAAGACTCTTTGGATGCTTTATTACTTGACATCTTTTCACCAAAGAAATTTCCTAAGATTTTACAACAACAACATACCCAGTGTAATCCCACAAGTGGGGTCTGGGGAGGGTACTATAGAGTGTACGCAGACCTCATCCCTACCTTGGAAGGTAGAGGCTGTTTCCTAAGATTTTCAAGATTAAAAACATAAATTTTCTACATTTCCCAATATTTTTAGATACTTTTTCAGACCTATTGCCAATATTAAGTAGCAGTCAAAAATTTGTATCCATTTTTCCTAATATTATGCATGGATCACATATATCATGGCGAATTCTTCATTAACAACAAAGAGGGAAAACACAAGTCCAGAATCTGATAAAAAAGATATATGAACTTCTAAAGCGGAAGTATTTAGCCAGAGAAGTCAATTACCAAGGGATCCTTCATATAATTATCGCAAAGCCAGTTCGCCAGAAGAATTAGAAGCTCGCGACCTACAGGTTCATCCCCATGCACATTGCCAATGTACTGCAATACGAAGCCTGTTGAGTAATTTATCACCAAATATAATTGCTCCTAGAACTTTGAAACAGATACTGCAAATATTTAATTTCATTACATAAGAAGATGATGAAAAGAGAGGAGATAAGAAAAATTAATATTCGCAGCACAGGAACGGCTATAGCTCATGCATAAAATAAGTTCCAACATCTTCAATCAAAGCAATATTTCGATGGTAATGTAAGCTGAGAAAGCCATAAAAGTTACAGATCGGGTGCTTTCTTTCTGACTTCATTCAGTCAGCCAGACAAATAGTAAAATGACTGACCAGAATGCCATCTTTCTCTTCCCATTTCCACCAAATATTGGGTTTACTTCTAACTGAAGGCAAGAGTACTTTGCTGCACCTTTATAATTCTCTCTCCCAGTTTTCTTTCTTTTTATGATAAGCCATGGGAAAAAGACATCAAGCTTCAGTATCCCCTACTTTACGCCTCTTTTGCTATTGTTTCTTTATTTGTTTGGTGCAGTAGGGGAGGAGGTTATTCCACCTCTGAGTTTCAGCAGTTCACCATGAATCATTAGGTCTCGAACTAGCAGAAAATATAAGCAGCAATGAATTGCAAGGATACACTAGTCCAGCACATCTAAAGTTATATCCTCGTCCCTTTTCCTGGTAAGTAATACAAATGTCAAATCTCAAACTAAGGCATGTCCCTTTCAATTTCTTCATAACTAAATAAAACGGTCAAAAGGATTACCGTTGGTAATAACTTTTCAAGATACGTACTACTCAGCTCTAATATCTCAGAGAAAATGGAAGATATCAGAATCTACATGAAGCCTGACAGCATGCCACCTTAAGCTTTATATAAAAAAAAAAA
>JAJONR010006732.1:0-24389 GCA_029582245.1 Solanum etuberosum | reverse complement strand
AACTCTAACTCATAAGCTACTTTACCAATCCTTTTCAAGACCCTGTAAGGACCTACATATCTAGGGATGAGCTTCCCTTTCTTTTCAAATCTCATCACCCCCTTCATAGGTGACACTTTCAGGAAAACCCAATAATCAATATCGAACTCTAAGTCCCTCCTACTAACATTTGCATAAGACTTCTGATGAATCTGAGCTGTCTTGAGTCTATTTCTGATGAGCTGAACATTTTCCATAGTATCATGAACCGAATCTGGCACTATCAAGGCTGCTTCACCTACTTCAAACCAACCAACTAGAGATCTACATCTACGCCCATACAATACTTTATTTGTTCTAACCTTGGTGATATGATGAGACCTCATGGTGTTTAACTCACTTTATTGATCATTAGACAACACATTTGGATATCAATCAAACGTCATTTTAATGGTGTCATATTTCTATTATTATAATAAAATGTTATTATAAAAAATAATTAATTTGTAATAAAATAAAGAATGATTTGTTACATAGAAATGTGTGTCTATATAGTTAGCTTGAGGAATTTAACAAGGGTCAATAATACTGTGCATTTTTTCTCTCGAAAGATTGAGAAAAATACATTTGTATTTAATATATAAAAATAATTTTAGTGTTTGACAAACATTGTTTTTTTGAATGATGAATTTTGATGTGTGTATTATTATAGGTTGTTGTATTTGATTTGTATCTTATCATTTTATTATTTTTTCCCTTATAAATTCATCTCAGATGCTATTAGAATAACTTCTCTATCTCACAATGAGACTTACGCATATCATATTCTATCCTGTCATTTTCAGATTTCACTTATGGGATTATATTAAGTATGTTGTTATTATTAATTTTCAAAAGTAATTCTCTCAAATTATTCAACATTTTAGGAATTCAACATAAAATTAATTGTTTTTTTTTCCTATTTTACTCTTGGTCGTAATTGTGTTTGAAGATAATCACATGACATTTATTATGGGTTGGATGACACAAAAAAATATCCAATGAATAGAAAGATTATATTGTAAGATATAATAAAATAATTAAAATTATCTTCTTAAAAAGTATGTCAAAAAATATAATAAATAATTTGAAACGAAGAGTATTAACTTACAAGTAAATCCTAACAAACACTTGAGTTTGACAGATAGCCATCCTTTTCTAAAATAGCCACAAAACAAACGGTACAAGTTGAAATGAGCACATAGTATATACTATTTCCAAGTCAAATTATCCAATATAATTAATGATGAATTCAATTAATTTGAAAAGTCAACTAAGTTCACACAAATTTACATTTATTTTTCTAAAGTTCATGGATCATGAAATTAGTGGCTATATTTTAAAGTCCAATTGATTACAATATTCAAAGCTTAACCACTTGATGCTTTCTTGTTTCAATTAACGGACTTGTTGCACTCATGTCCACAAAGTATTATCGAAATTAATAGTTGTTGAAAAATATTAAAAATTCGAAGCACTATCAAAATTAATAGTTGCTGGAAAATCACAAAATTTTTCGAAGCTATTGAAGCATGCCTATTAACACTTAGGATTCAATAAGTTCTTTTAATATAAAATTAGGAGAACATAAACTGATAAAGATTATAAAAATAGACAACCCAAAAAGAAAATGGAGAATTTTGTATTTTTTTTTCTTCTACTAAAGGAAAACCTTTTTCTTAGTATATATATGGAAAAATCTCATACCATAAAGTAGTCAAAACCTTCCACGGCTAAAAGACTATTATAGCAAATTAAGAAAATGAATAAGAATAATATCCAAATATATGTGTTGTTTAATAATCAAGATGAAAAAGTATTACTATAAGATTCAATTCTTTTCATATTCATATGATAAAATAAATGTTGATCAAAATTTCTGTAGATTAATATTTTTTTTTAAATGACAAATAATTTGAGATAAAGAGCGTATTATTATTTTTAGCACTATATTGATGATGGCTTCAATTGATTAGAAAAGTCAAGTAAATTCACATACATATACAAACGTTGTCTAAAAAATTGAGGATTATCATAAAATAATAAGTGGCTAAGATTTAAAGTCCAATTGATTACACTCAATTCCTAATAATCATACTTTCAAATTTAATGTTGTGTGCTGAGAGACACTAGTTTTAGAATTTTGACTATGTATATTAGTCTTAAATCGGATTATTGACTTGATTAATTTAAATTTGTGTCGTGGTGAACCTATTTAATGGAGAAACATTCTAGGGTTTAAACGTTCTACGACTCTGGTTAAAATGGAGAGATTTTATTCACTGCATCACATTTTTTGATGATATTTGTGTAGCAAAATATTGATACTTCTTCTTACTATCTTCCTAGGTACCTAACACAAATTTATTACTGTTAAAATGTATGATCAACTCATTTAAAAATTTAAACGGTTAAAGTGAGCACAGTTGATTTACAATATGACTGAGTAATGAAGAATGTGCTCAACATAAGCTTTGCTCAAACTCTTGATCTATGTTGAAGTATGATTGTGATCGTCTCACGTGTAGGTCTGATTCTTTTAAATATGTTAAACACGTGTTAATGATGAACGCGTAATCGACACCCAATGCCTTAACTTTTATCGAGTGAAATCTAAACATTTAAAATATAATTATGAATTAAAGAATTAGGAATCAATCGAATCTCCCCAAGTAGGATTTGAACCTACGATCAATAGGTTAACAGCCGACCACTGTATCACTGAGCTACTGAGGAACAACATGAGATTCGATCTCATAGAATTCAATTCCCCTTCTTCGGATTTACCCGGTGAGCACAACTCTTGCTCGGGTAGGTGGTGCCGGTTTCTGGCAACTTGCTAAATTCCACCATGCATCGGTCATCTGAATTAAAGAATTAGGAATCAATCTAATGCTCCTTCTCCGTTACTTTTCTTTTTAATTCATTTAAAAAAGATAATGTTTCTTTCTTTTTTTGGCAACTCTTTAATTCTTACTTTTTGCATGATATATTTAAGATGACAAGATTAAAGGTCATCTTAATACATTCTACATATCTTTAATTTAAGATTACAACATTCAAAAATTCAAACCAAATAAATAAATTGAAACTAAATATCATTTATTCTAATGGTAAGCCACGAGAAAGAGAGTCAAATAAGGAATGCTAAGGAAGTCTAATAAATTATGGTTGGTTAGGAATTTAAGTACTTTAAGTGTTTCATGTATATTACCTAAAAAAACTACATAAAATTAAATAGTAGGACATGTGAAGATGTATGTATATGAACAATTATATTTCAAGGACAATTTTGTCAACATTTCAATTTTCCTATTTATTTTTTTAAAAGTAAACAAATTATGTACACAAATCAATACACTGTATTTTCTTTCTTGTGTATACTATTTCTATCTAACAATTGTTTGTCCTTTTTCATCCTAAATCCTAAAATGGATATGAAGATAATAAATTATTAGGTATACAAGGAGAATTCCTACATGCCTTAGCATGAAATTTGAGAATTTCTCTAGCTCTTTCCTTAGATTTACTTCCACAATCAACTTGAAGCACCAAACAAAGCTTTGCCACCACACCCAAACTCAACATCTCTTGAACAACACTTGGTGTTGATGAAAACTTTGAGATTGAATGTAAGATCTTGATTGCCCTTTCACTCCCTACTTTAGAAACCCTAAGTATTTTCTTGGACACAATGGCTAATCCTCCGGAATGATTCAATAGCTCAGCTCTCCCTTCTGCGCTCTGACAAAGTTGATCTAACAAAATTAGCATCAATTCACAAGTCCTTTTCTCAGATGAATCGAGCAGAAGATCAACCAAAACCCTAATTGCTCCTGCTTCTGCTGCTTTCACTCTGTTCCTCCCAAATGGACACGCGTTCACTAGCACTTGCAATGATGCTTTCATCGCCTTTTGAGAGATCTCATCCCTCAAGACTTGAACAACTTGTGTGAAGAATTCTTGCTTCAAACTCAAAAGTAGAGTTGGTGTGGATACTTCGAACATGTCTTTCATTAGCATAACCGCGTAAGCCCTAGACTCATAGCTCCCATGTTGCATGATACGTGTCAATGACTCAATGAATTCACCATTTCCACTCATGATGATGAGTGACTTCAATCCTTGTTCGGATAATTTGAGTTGATAGAGTATGTTAAGCGCTTCGTCTTTAATACTCATGAAACCCTCTTCTTCTTCAAACACTTCATTCGAATTATTAATAATAGAAGCTAAAAACTCCATTACCCCCGCGGATTCCATGCAACGTTTGTTAGCATCATTCTCAGAAGCTATGGATCTAAGTTTCTTGAGAGATTTCATTTGCATATTAGGCGATTTCGCTTCTTTTAGGAGCTTTATTATTTGTGGTTTGCTAACCGGAGGCTTTGGTGTAGGGAACCTTTCAATACCATGGGACGCATTGATAGTACACCACGATTGGATAAATCGTCGAAGAGTAACATTTGGGGTCAACTCTATGCCCGTAATAAGAGATTGTTTCGTAACTGGACATGTGTTGTTCTTAGCAGAGAATATCCATTTTTCGATGTTTTCTCGATCATATGTTATTCCTGTAGAGATCGTGACTGGATCTTTCATCATCTCTAGAGAAATCGGACAAATAAAATAAGGAGGTACTTGGATTTCTTCCATTTGTATTTTTTGGGAAGTTACAAATATGAAGATTTGTTGAGACTTAAAGAGAGAAAAGATGAGTAGTGAATTGGTTTTGAAAATTAGAGAATTTGGTTGTGGTTATATATACTATAGTTTGAGAATAGTAAGAAATATTCAAAGTCAAAACACGGCAAAATATGGAATATATTATTTAAAAGATGGATAAAAACTTTATAATAGCTTTACCAAGTCTATTAATATGTGTATTTTTTGTGGCCCAATTGTGTGTACATATGGAAAAAAACAGTACACTTTTGACTTTCTCTCTCTAAAAGTATTTAAATCACATGTTCAATTTTATTCTCTATCTAACTCGTGTTTTAATTTAATAAAAAAAACATAGATATTTCCTAACAAGACAACTAATACGTAAACTTTGGGGTGAGGTGGGGCGTGGGGGTGGGAGGGTGGGGGGTGAGTTATATATATCGTCAGTATAACATTATCAGATCAGCTAAATAAAATTAATAAAATAATCTAAATAATCGTTCACCCAATTTTTTTAAATATTTTTTGGAAATTGCATCATCAAAGTTTATATTATCACCTTGAGGTTCATGACCCGGTTTGACCCTTGTCTTACTCATTCATTCGATGTAAAAAAACCGTTGAAAGAGGGGGATATAGACCTAACCTTTAGTAAAAGATATGGAAGGTAACCTATATAACTTCCATATATATATGGTTAATGTATAAGATATGTATACGTAAAGATATGGAGGTTAACTCAATATCATAAATTACTTATAAGGGAAGATATTGTCCAAATTTATATAACGAGATCAATACTCATTCCTTTTTCATCTAATATGAAACTTTTCTGCACCCCGCCTTATAACACTTAGGGCAAGACATTTAATTTAGTGCATGAGCAATTTAATAGAGGGCTCAATGACGATAAATAATAATTAAGATGAATTCTGATACCATGATTTGTATCTAGGGATAAACCCTAATTCATAAATAATAATCTGCATATAATTTATATAATCAATATAATTTATGTATATTGATTAGAACAGGATACTTGAATTTAAAACTATTTGCATGTGGGAATATAGTTGAACAATTAATATTTTATGAACTAAGTGGGTTGACTTTTTGTCACCGTCATTTACAAATTGGTTGGTCTTCCAAATTAAGTTGAACTAAATTTTCAAATAGATTGAATCTTCCCTATTCTTGGAATATAGGTACTATAAGAGGATAGTTGACTTGTTTTCATTCGTCAATTTGAATTTGCTCGATCGATTCAAATGCAATCACATTTTCTAGTCAAATGAGACCTTATAATTCAATCACATTTTTTGATTTAATTTTTTTATGTAATCCTGATTTATCTACTATGTCAATCTAATTGGTTCTTTATACTTATTTTTTTTTGCATTTTCCTTTCAAGTAACTTTATTATTATTTACCTTATGGTTATTACCATTTGTGAAGTGATTAATTTTTATGAAATTGTACTTGCAAAAAAAAAAAAATCCATTGTCCTAGAGATTTGTCAAGAATATGGTCTAGGAGAGTTCTCTTGGATTATGTGTTGCCTTTCAAATCATAACATTTTAAATATATCTGCATTAATTACTATGAGATGAATTTAAATCAAGTAAAAATAATTTAACTTTAATCTTGTTTTAATTATTCGCCTAAAATAACAATTATCAGTCTAATATTTAGCACGAGATTCCTGAAAAAGGTTAAGATTAGTATGAGAGAGATTTAAAATGTCTCAAAGTAAGCACACATAAATCATATGAAATTAAAAGAACCGTCATGATTAAAGATATCAATTTAAGAGGAATGAAAAGAAAGAGAAGTTGAATTCGAGATTTATTGGACTTAATTAATGAGGTCATCGATATATAGGATTGGGACGATACCACATCGATTTTTAAAAAAGATATGTCCCATCACACATCATAATACATATGAATAGAAACCGATAACTATTTCAAGGCATAAAACTATATGTTATAAAAATAAAGTCTTATTGAAAGTGGAAAGTATACTTTTTGTATATGGTCTCTATCTTCTTTTTTCTTTTCTGTTTTAACTATATGTTTAATCAATCACTGTTATGTAAAAAAAATATAACGGATTAATATATCAGGTATTAAAAAAAAAACAAGCATGCAAAACAAAACTATTGAAGTGAAAGGGAGGTTAAAAAATATATTCCAAATGTGAAAATCACCAAAAATGCAACATTTATAAACTCTTATGTATATTGAAGTGTTTGTTTCACCAATATATTACAAATTAGTATTATATATTATTATTCAGAAAAATATTTTCACCTTTTCTGTACACATGCACGATATTATACATCCAATGTGAAAATTGCATCAAAATAAAGTAATATATGAACCTTATGATATTTGATTTCAAGGCCTGAAAATATTTCCAAAATTGGACAAGTTGAAAAGGCTCCCATCATTTGCAATATTCGCGTTATGATCATGACTCGGATCTTCTATTGCTAATTTTGGTTCTGGTTCTGGTTCTGGCTCTGGTCCTTCGGCTGATAAATTATGACTTGTACTTAGAATATCATTAGGAAATACCATATCATGATGACCATGAGAATTATTAGACCACATCATCTCTTCACAAGGCAATGGAGGTAGCTCCATATAATTGTTACCTAATTGATCATGGTTGATAATATTATTGACATTCACATTATTCATATTTGTATAGTGATCATCATGAACATCAGTATGATTCATAATATTTTGCTTCTCATCATGAATCCCACTAAAATAAACACCATCACCAATTAATCGCGATTCTTGGCTTAAATTTCTAGTCATGAACTCCATGTCTATCATGGTTGAAACCTCAAATGATGGAGCAACAAGTACTCCTTCTTGATTAGGCAATAATAAATCATCAGACAGTTCAAGATTCTGATGGTCCTCCGATTGTGATGGCTTGGAATTATCACTATTCAAGAAATTTGAATAGACCAAAGCAAGATCAATAGTTGGACCATGATGATCCAATGAATTACTATTGGATTGATTATGATCAATATTAGTATGATTTAAACAAACCCCATGTCCCAAATTTCTTGAAATAAGACCATGTTGATGAATTGTACTAGAAGAAGACTTACCTCTTCTACTCTTTCTGCATCCACCACCAATTGGAACATTCCTTAAAGAACCACCTTTAGTCCAATACCTTCTACAACCTTTGCAAAAATACCTAGGTTGTGTCAAACTATAATTGTTGTAGTAACAAAATTTTGTGTTTGTTGAACCACAACGTGGACATGTTGGTACTAACTCAACATTTGATTTCCATATCCCTCTTTCCATCTAATATTAACACAAAGATTGTTGTTGTTGTTGTGCTTCTTGATCAAGAACTTTTTCCTTTTGAATAATAATATACATCTCCCTTTGAAGCTACCTTCAAATGAAGTTTAAAATCTTGACCATATGACTATATTCTCTTGAAATATATATATATATATATATATATATATATCCTTCCTTCTTTTCAATTTACGTGACATAGTTTGACTCGACTCAAAGTTCAAGAAAGATATGAAAACTTTTGAAACTTCTGATCTTAAACATATCCTGATAGTTCATAATTGTGTGGTTATAAGATTTTTAAAAAATCTTAACAGAGGCAGAGTCCGAATTTCAATTTTACAGCTATGTTTGGTGCTTGAAAATTACTTGGGAATTGCTTGGAGTTTACATCATTTAGATTTTGCTTCTAGTTTTGAAAAAATTATTATATTATATTTTAATAAATTATATTATTGATAAGCATTGGAGAGAGGGATATTGTGCATGATCCAAGAAGCCCATGATCCAAGACAAAAGTACCCAATTTGAGGTTTGATTTGTTAATTTATTTAGGTGTAGTGACATTCCTAATTTCTCATCACACGAGTGCACAAATGTACAATTACACTTTATCTTATAAAAAGTCCTATACTTACTTCTCAATCTTCTCTATTATAATTATTAGTTTACTATCTAGGTAGTTTGTATTCGTTAAAAATATTGATGGATATGTATTTAAAAAATAGTATATTTGGAGAATTCAATTAAGGTCAGCAATAATTTTGAAAAGTTCGAGCAATATAGTTTAGCACTTTGCTATGTTCATATCTGTAGTAATATACATAGCATTATTCTCGTAGTTTTTGTCCTACAATTTTCATTACTACATGAATTTTTATGTGCTTCGATTATTACGTTATTTAGCTATTGTTATTGTTCCTTATTTTCAATATGCTATGTAATGTTATTCCTGTTATTTGTTATGTACTATTTATAACTCCTATATTTTTCTTTCTAAATGTTGTTTTAATATGCTTTACTTGAGTTAAAGTCTTTCTGATAATTGTCTCTTTATCTTCTTTTAGTAGGATTAAAATCTGTGTACACTATAACCTCCGCAAATTTCACCTATTTGATCTCACTCAATATATTGTTATTTGTAGTTTACTATACTATATATTATTCATTTTCTGCCTTTTTTTTTACCACTTTACTGTCTGTGTATATGGCAAGGGTAGGTGTGGAAGGGGTGGGGGTTGGGGGTCAATGGACTCAAATAAAAATAACTCCATTTTCTATACTAATATTTCAAATTTTTCTTATTTGAGAATCATTAGTCCAAAGTATAAAATTAAATGAACATTAATCAATCTAAACTTAGAAAATTTATGTGGTTTTGTTTGCTAAGGGCCTTAGATTTATTTGTGATATCTCAATTAGCCACCAAACACATGACTCATTTTAGTTATTGATTTGCAATTACATATACGTATACAAATTTAAGATTTATGCAAAAACTATATACTAAATTCGTCTGAACTCGTATCTAATACTGTAGTTCTGCGTCGACACGCACCCCTATAAATATAATTTCCAAAGTCATTAAAAATAAAAAGAAATGTAATTGGGGTTAGGGGGGATAATTACAATTAGATGTATGTTCACTAACTATCCAACATGTACTTGGGCATTGATGGCAACAATTAACAACTTGCAGCTAGCAGTTAAATTCCCAAGATATCTGAAAAGGAAAAAACAAAATCTTTTCACTGCAAAGGTTATTAAAAATAATAATAATATATATATATATATACACGTTCGGTGTATGAAGCATTTCGTATTAGTAGGATTTAAAAAAAAAAGACTGCACTCTAAGGAAATAGGAACCATGTGATGTAGACAATTTGTTCTAATTCAAATATTAGTGACTGTTTTTACGACTTAAATTCATAATCTATAGGTCACACGAAAATAACTTTATTGTTACTCCAAAATGACTGTCGAAATTTCTGATTAAAAATGAAGATGATGGTGTCAATTGCTTGAATTATTATTGTCTAATAATCAGGATAAGGGTATTGCGGATACCACTCCGACACACTTAATCAAAAGTCTCAGATTTCAATGATCTCGAAAATGAAAAAATATTGGTATAAAGTCTTCCCTTTAATATGTCATATACAACACACATCTGGATTAGTTAGAACCTCCAATCAGATATTAAACACTTAGATAAGAAATCAAAAGATTAAAAAAATAATTAAAAGTTATTTGAATTTCATTTTTTTTTTCTTAATCTCCATTCTAATCAAACAGATTCACATAAATTAAGACGGTGTGATAGTTATTATTTATAAACACTTAAATTATTTTTATTTTATTTTTTTTAGAACCCAAGCTTTGTGTCCCTAAAAGCTACTTGAGGTTTTCGAGGAGTTTGCTCCCTTCTCAACCAATCATACTTCTCCACGTGTCATAAACACCCGACACCTCTTCTTCGCCGCCGGGAATGTTAAAGTCTTATAATTCCGTCAACCTTAACGGCCCTTCTCCATGTGCTCTTTTGACACAATTCCCCATAAAAATAAAAAATAAAAATATACCAATAATAATTATTCTCGGTTTCAATTTATGTGACACTATTTTCTTATTTGTCAGTTTCAAAAAATAAAATAAAAATTGGGAACGCTATTTATTAGCTTTAGTCTCAACTCTTAGGGGCGGAGTTAGAAGTTTACGTATTGGTGGATCTGTTGAACTCACTTTAGTCCACATTCTCTTTTGTATTAAGAAGTTTACTAAATACGTTTTAAGAAAAATTGAAATTTAAAATCTGATTACTAATTAACGCATGAATTAGAATAATAAAATTCAAATGATGGTTCTACCTATGTTTAGGCTTCTCATTTTACCCTTAATCATGAGAAGCTTTTATAGTTGTTTCAATGTTTAGGACATGTTTGATACTATGAGTTTTAAAAGTCTTATAATCACATAATTATATATTACGATACATTTAAGATCAGAAGTTTAAAAAATTCTCATTATTTTCTTGAACTGTTTTTGAATCGCGTGAGCTAGTCAAATCATATCGCGTAAATTGAAAAGGAGGGAGTATATATATATTTCTAAGAAAATATAGTCATAACTCATATGGTCAAGATTTTTTAACTTCAAGGGAGATGTATGTTATTATTCAAAAGGAGCAAGTTCTTGATCAAGAAACACAACAACAACAACAACACCAATCTTGTGTTAATTTTAGATGGAAAAAGGGATATGGAAATCCAATGTTGAGTTAGTACCAACATGTCGACGTTGTGGTTCAACAAACACAAAATTTTGTTACTACAACAATTATAGTTTGACACAACCTAGGTATTTTTGCAAAGGTTGTAGAAGGTATTGGACTAAAGGTGGTTCTTTAAGGAATGTTCCAATTGGTGGTGGATGCAGAAAAAGTAGAAGAGGTAAGTCTTCTTCTAGTACAATTCATCAACATGGTCTTATTTCAAGAAATTTGGGACATGGGGTTTGTTCAAATCATACTAATATTGATCATAATCAATCCAATAGTAATTCATTGGATCATCATGGTCCAACTATTGATCTTGCTTTAGTCTATTCAAATTTCTTGAATAGTGATAATTCCAAACCATCACAATCAGAGAACCATCAGAATCTTGAACTATTTGGTGATTTATTATTGTCTAATCAAGAAGGAGTACTTGTCGCTCTATCATTTGAGTTTTCAATCATGATAGACATGGAGTTCATGACTAGCACTTTAGACCAAGAATCGCGATTAATTGGTGATGGTGTTTATTTTAGTGGGATTCATGATGAGAAGCAAAATATCATGAATCATAGTGATATTCATGATGATCATTATACAAATATGAATAATGTGAATATTATCAACCATGATCAATTAGGCAACAATTATATGGAACTACCTCCATTGCCTAGTGAAGAGATGATATGGTCTAATTCACATGACCATCATGATCATATGGTATTTCCTAATGATATTCTAAATACAAGTCATAATTTATCGAACGGAGGACTAGAGCCAGAGCCAAAGCCAGAATCAGAGCCAGAATTAGCAGTACAAGATCCGAGTCATGATCATAGCGCGAATAATGCAAATGATGGGAGCCTTTTCATCTTGTCCAATTTTGGATATATTTTCATGAGGCCTTGATTAGTGAGATCAAAAAGAGGTTTATTTTACTTAATTTTGTTGCAAGTCTTACATTTGATATATATATATATATATATACACTATACTATATTATACTATACTGTACTAGTGCATGTATAGGAAAGGTGAAAACATTTTTCTCAAGAATAATATAATATATACACCTACTGAATTTGTAATATATATTGGTGAAGATTGAATTAAGCACTTTCATTGTAATATAATATATACACCTACTGATTTTTTTAGTAGATGAAATGTGTTCAGTATAGTGTATAGAGTAGAACAATAGCCAACAACGGTAGCTTTAATAGTGGGACTACTAAAAAAATCACTAATTTCCCATTGAAAAATATTTAGCGATTACTTTATTGATATTTTAATTGAATCGATAAGTGAAAAAAAAATAATAGTATTTTCACACAGAAAAATTAGAAAAATTCCCAGTATTCTAGTGAGAATCTATTTTCACCATGCATTTTTCCAGTGAGTTGGTTAGATGAGAAATGAATTTAAAAAAATCATGTTTTTACACACAAATTTCTCATTGATTCACGTTAGAAAAAGCCTATGTTTCTATTAATGTGAAAGGATCAGTGACCCAATTAAGTTCCTTTTTCTTTTTTTTTTATCTTTCGATTTTAATTTCCAAAATTCCTCTTCTAATTTCAAAATGTGATTAATTAAATTCGAACCTACACTTGTGTTGGGGTGGTCTCACTAGGTGAGATGATAAGATCAACAATAACAACAATCTCTATGGATGCATTCTTTTTCTCCGAATGCTATTAAATTCATGCTAAAAAGTCAAAAATTACCAATACAAATGAATAAGAAAGAATATATTACCATCTACAGGTCGAGTCATGAAATTTATAGTGCAAATATTTAACGCTTTAAATGCGTTGATCCGTCGATATTGAAAAATCATTTGCGTCAATGTAAAAAATGAAATTCAACCTTATCTGTGATCGAAACTTCTTTCACTTTAAACAGCGCTGATCGACTAATCTCTTTGTAGTAGGAATATTGGGAGGGGTGGGGGGAAGTGGGAACTCTTTTGAAAGACGAAATGAGTTAGTTGTGAAGATCTGTACAAAACAACATTCCTATCTTCACAAAGACAGTAATAACAATTTATATACATTTTATCCTCTTCAAACACTCACCACAAAATTAGTACAAAAACAAGAAAATATTTTCTAAGAAATTAAATAATTTCTTACTTATTTATTTTTAGTTTGATACGCAAATAAAAAATATTACTTCCCTACAAAAATTTGTATATATCCTAAATTATTTGTTCACATATCCTCAAGTGTCAAAAAAGTCCACCGCCATTGCCATAGCCACCATGAAACTCAGAATCAGATGCTTCGAAACCAAAGAAACCATTAAAATCGATGTACAATCTTCATCCTGCACTCTTCAAGAACTCAAAAATCTCATCTCTCAAGCATTACCATCATCATCAACACCAAATTCCATTCATCTTTCTCTCAATCGAAAGGACGAACTTCAATCTTCTGAAGAAGATACGCTTCAATCGATTGGAATTACCTCAGGTGATCTCATCTTCTTCACTCAAAATCCAATTGGGTTTTCAATTTCAACCGAAACCCATATCCCCAAATTGAAAAAATCGGACACCCAAATCGTCAAAGAATCTGAAACTGTGAAAAAATTGGACACCCAAATTGTTCAAGAATCTGAAACAGTGAAAGAAATGGACACCCAAATCGATCAATCGGAACCCCACGAGACGAAAACTTTAAATTCTATACCTGGGGGAGAGGAAATGGAGGAGTTTATGGAGGTAGATGATAATGGAGATTACAGTGATGTGAATTTTACGAAATCGTTTTCTGTACCTGGGTTTTTGAGGAAAGTGTTTACAGAGGAGCTAAAAGATGACGATGGCAGCCGTGACCATAAGCTGTTGGTGGTTGCTGTTCATGCTGTTTTTGTAGAATCTGGGTTTGTTCTTCTTGACCCTATTACGTTTACTGAGGTTAGTGTATCTCAATTTTTGAAATATTGGTCTTCGGGAATTCGAAAGAGACTGTTTTACACCTTGCCTGAGGTTATTGATCATGTAAAAGGAGGTAATTGTAATGTGATTCACTGTATTGAGTTAAAGTTTCAGTCTTTAGGGAAGTTCTTTATTGCTCATGGGTCGTTATCAGGTGGGGGGTCGGTTTCCACGTTTAGAGCGACGTTAAACGAAGATCAATTGGTTCCGTTTTTGAATGTTGTGTGGGCTAATTGTGGATTAAATGAGGTGGTAGATGGGGATTTTGGAGAGAAGGAAGTGTTTGTGTTTTGGAGGAATGTAAAGGATGGGCTTGTATTGCCATTGTTGATGGATTTGTGTGAAAAGTCTGGTTTGGTGCTTCCACCGTGCTTTACGCGACTTCCGACTGACCTTAAGTTGAAGATTTTGGAGTCACTTCCGGGTGTTGAGATAGCGAAAGTGAGTTGTTTGAGCTCTGAATTGCGATATTTGGGTTCGAGTGATGATTTGTGGAAGAAGAAATATGTGGAACAGTTTGGTGATGGTGAGATATCGGGAGAAGGGGGGCATTGGAAAGAGAAGTTTTTTAAGTCTTGGGAGAGTAGGAAGAGAAGGAAAGTGATTAATAGAAGAAGAGTGGTTGATGGGTTGCGAATTTTAGGGGGTCGTCATCCATTTCCGGTACCTTGGATGCCACATGTAATCGGTGGAGATTATGATCTTTTCCCTCCACAATTTGATAATACTGGAAATCCATTAGGGCGGGCACCACCTTCTCGATTGCTCCATCCATGGTCAAATCATGTACGTCATTGTCATCTTGGAGGACATAGGAGCAACTTCCCTTGAAGTCTTTACCAGTAAGCTGTGTAGTTTATGTCTATGATAAGTAGTGCATTAGGTTTCAGTTGCAAGTTTTTGTTAATATGGTACCTTTGGAAATGATCTTTTTATGTTCCGTTGGAAATTTCAAAACTTTTATCGTATCCACAAAGAAATGTTCGGTTTGGAAATTTCTGTTTTTGGTGTTTGGATAACTCTTAGGCAGTTGTTTTTGTTCTATTTCCTTTTTCTGTTTATGCAAAAACAGTGAATGTAATCTGCTGGCTAGCTCATGATATTGAATTTCATTTGAGTTTTGAAATGAATCCAGCAAATTATGATGTTGGTCTGTGTTTTGCACTTTGAATCTGCTTCCAAGCACCTATTATTTGCTAATATTTGTATAGTCAGACCTCTCTATAGTAGTCATTCTCTATAACAACATTTCGCTATCATGTCCATGTTTCCTTTGGTACCAATTTTCGTATTAGTTTATATTATATATTACATATTACAACATCTCGCTATAGCAAAAGATACTTGATATAGCTACTTGAATAAACGATGTTGTTATAGAGAGATTTGACCGGACGGTATTTGTGACGGAAGTTACTGAGGTTGTTCTACCTAAGAAAGAGGGGTGTTTCGATCATGAGCCATGTTCCAACCTGGAATATTTCTGTTGGGGCATGGCATTTAAGCAATTTTGTTTGCTTTGCTCAATTAAGCTATACCTGTACAGTTTATGCATGTAGCAGGTTGTCAAGCCGGTATAGTTGGACAAGACCTCTCTATAACAATCATCTTCTGTAACAGTATTTTACTATTATGTTCAAGTTCTTTTGACGACTGATTTTCATGTTATATACTATACGTGTGATCTAGCTGCATTTCTCTATAGCACTCAAAGAATATCTGAACAAATGACTCCCGTTATAGGGAGGTTTGACGGTACTATTGGGCACCTGATGACATTTTTGAAGAGTTCGTGCAAGATAACTTCTTGGTGGTTGGACGACTTCGTTTGGCTGGTATATTCATTCTATGTCATATATTTTTGTTGTGTGGAACGTGTTAAAATGGATCTGCTAGCTCATGTATTACATGATAGTTCTTGTGCAGTGAGCTGAATAATGTTCCAGTCCTTGTCTTTGGTTTGTGTTTTGGCCTTTGAATTTGCTTGCAAGCTCCTTGCTGCCTAAAGCAGTTGCATATGATTTTGGCATCCATAATCTCTGATCTAGTTAAAGCTTGAAAGCATTTTTGAGCCGAGGGTCTATCGGAAACAACCTCCTCCATCCTTACAAAAGTAGAGGTAAGGTCTACGTACATCTTACCCGTTCCAGACCCCACTTGTGAGATTACACTAGGTTTGTTGTTGTAGTAGTTAAAGCTAGAAAGAAAATGCCTATGCCCAAACAATGGACAAATTATTTTAACCATCATCTTTTATTTTTCAATGAATTCCTTTAATTATCAAATACGCACCATCAGATACTAGTCAATGTGTATTGAAAAACAATTGGTGATAGTTCGAGTAGAAAATGCAGACACCTAATTTAGGTAGAAAATTCGCAAAAAAAATGATACTTTTATGTGTTTTTTGATCATTATCACTATCCAAAAATGACCAAAGCCTTAGAGCATGGTGGAAGTCGTGTATTTTGAAATTGCAAAGCAATAGAACTTACACAACACCCTTGATGCATTAGAATGGAGATTTAAACGTTTAATCCCATGGTTTAACAAGCAAGCACCACGAGCAACGCTCTTCGACTAGACCAAATATTTGGTATCATTGAAGTAACAAAACAACCAAACATGATATTAGTCATCAACAAGAAAGCACAATCGCTGGAAAAGGCAACACTATCTCATGGTCTGCTGAGCTTATTTCTCTGCCCAGCTTCACATTTAGTGAAAGTGAAACTATCAGAAACCAAACCACATAAGTACTCTGATAGTGTGTATGGTTTCATCACATTAATATCTACTGAGATTCAGAAAGTTATATTTTAATCCGAGTTCATTATGCTACTTAAACAAAGATCATAATGACGTTAAATATTCAAAAACTCAAGCTCGAACTCACTCAAAGAATAACCACCGATGATGTCTCTCAATACAAAGCTTAGGCACCAATGTTCTCAATTTCAGCACCTCTGTCCATCCTCTTGACAATACCGGCAATAACCTGAAACATTGGAGTCCAAATCAAGCACTTGCTAAAGCGATAAGATCATTAGTCATAAAGTGATCGATACTGATTCCTAAATCAAACTCGTCTAATCAGGGTATATCAGTTAGCTAAATGATTTGTGGAGTATCAATGAGTTTTACCTTTCCAGGTCCTAATTCGTAGCTCTTCTTTAGCCCTTTCGTTAGGAGTGTTTTCATTGTGGTCTCCCATTGAACTGGTGAAGTCACCTGCATATGCTCAAACATGATAGATCAACATTTCACAGAAGATTGTGTCGAATCATCTTTAATCAACTTAATCTTGTGTACTGTCGGTTTTTTACCTGGCTACCTAATATTTTCTTAATTGTATCTGGATCTGCATGTGGTTGTGCATCAACATTTGATATTACTGGTATTCTGGGAGTTCTGATCTCTGTTGCACCCAAAGCAGCTTCTAATCTTGAGACAGCTGGATTCATAAAACTTGTGTGAAAAGCTCCAGCAACAGCTAGACGTACCTGGAACAATTAAATCCAATGTTAAGATGCAAATTAGCAGTTGGCGACAAGACATACATTAGCATTTGGATAGAAAAAGGAAATACCGTCATTCGTGCTTTGAACGATTTTGCTTTTGCTTCTACTACTTCAATTCCTTTAACACCTCCAGAGACTGCATAATTTCCCTATAAAAAGATAGTGCAACAACAAAACTGGAAAATGCTTAGCCAGGTGCAATATTCCACAAGATTTAGAGTAAATATGGAATTTATTCTGGCTACAACGCTTTTGGAGAAACTTACGGGGCATAAGAAATTTGCAATCTGAACTTTGTTGGCTTCATCAACTTCTTCATTAGCTGCATCACACAGTTTCTGAACCTTGTCAGAATCCAGTCCAATTATACTAACCATTGCACTTTTTGCAGCATCAGCAGCATCCTGGACAGAATAGATATTGTCAGCAGGGGCAGAGCTAGTAGCCTGCATGCGGGTTCGGCCGAACCCAGTCGATTTTGCTCAAACAGTATACTTATGTTAATAAATTCATTAAATATGAATACATATTAAATTTGGAACCCAGTTATTATCTCTCAAAATCGTCATTATAAAATGCCGAACCCATAAAGTTGAAATCATAGCTTCGACTCTGATTGTCAGAGTTACACGCATGACACAAATTTATGATCATTAATATTACCTGCATAGCTTCTCCTCTAAGCTTAACCAGCTTAAGCCCATCCTCAAAACTGGCAAAGGCAATCAGATTAGTGGAAATCCAAATACTTGCATCTTGAAGGGTAGGAAGGATAAGGAAGTACATCTAGACATAAGCTACTCCTAAAGCATAATGTTATGTAGGGTAGAAACCTGAAAGCTCCTGTAAATGCCAGAGCAGTGTATTCGCCCAAGCTTAGACCACATGTGACATCAACCGAATCAATTATTTGCTGACCCCCCTCACGAGCACGGAGTATCTCTACCGCAGCTAAGCTAGTGACATAGATAGCTGGCTGGGAACAAGTAAATTATGAGCCAGTCAAAAATGATTGTAGAAGTTATATCCTATTGTCATCACAAACATCATCTATAACACTTCCTCTGTTTACTGAAAGCAAAACGTGCATGCATTGCAAAACCTTCTGCTGTTCCTTTTGTATATGTGATTTAACGGGATCAATGTGTTTTAGTTATTAACAAGTTGTTTTACATAACTGTAATACCAAATAAGAGGTGTGATTCAAAAACAAGAAAAAGATGATGAAACGAATACCTGGCTTAGAACAGTGGAGTTTAACTTCTCTTTTGGACCATTAATACAAATATCCAAAAGGTCAAACCTGTAAGCAAGAATGAAGAAATATTAACATAAAATGCTTAATTATCAATCAACATATCTATCAGTTTCAACTCAATCCAAAAAATTAGGAACACGAATTATGAGGAAACATTTTTAAAAATATTTATAGATTGTTGATCAGAGCATTTATGAGACTTGATCCATCATATTTACCCCATGATTTCATTTGCTCTCTTGTATAATTCAGCTGCAGCAGGCACCTTCTGAGCCTCTGCACCCATTCCAACAGCTTGTGCCCCCTGCAGAGGTATAGTGCTGATAAAATAGTTTGCCATGAAATTGGATATATTGTGATTGCAGTGACATGAATATTCTAGAAACTAGCCATCTACCGAGATGACCATGAGACCAGATATTCACTAAATTAACCATGGACAGATAGGTTTGAACTATAGCTGCGTAAAGGTAGCCAGAGAAGTTGAAGCATTATGGCGGTAATGCAAAGCTGGAGATACTAACATGATAATATTCCTACTCTCAAGCTTCAGACAATTTCTACTTTTTTTCTGGTTAGGTTACACTATGTTGAAGAAAACATCATTCAAGAATTCTTAGGCACAAATACTTATCAAATAATTATGATCATTTTTGAATCAGCAAGAAAGCTGATCACCAATTAGACAAAATAACAACTGAATTAGCAGATATCAAGTAATAAGGCAAAATAACAACCGAATTATCAGAAATCACACATAAATTGAATAAAAAACAGCAAATTTTCCAAGCAGACTTTCGTGTTCAGTTGATGAAATAAAGAAATTGTACAACATATTAATTTTTCAAAATCTAATCCAGTAGACCAAATATAATTAAGTAATTATCACCATTTTATTCAGCAAGGAGTACTAACCAATATATTAGACAACTGAACATAGAATTTAACACAAATACACAAAATGACCTCAAAGCTAGCAAATTCTCAATCCAACTTTGATACCGTATATACTTCTGCTCCCATCAAAATCATTATTTTTTATAACGGTGGTGTCTGAGCCAGCTTGCCCACACCTCCACTAATTCCAGGAAATACCTGTCACCTCCCACTAGCAGCATCAGATACCAAGTAACTCTGTCTATACTCTGACCACAAAAGCTAGGACAGATGAAAAAAAGTTCACCTACTCTATATGACTTACTTTCCTTTTTAGTCCGTCTCGAAAAGAATAATATTTTTCTATATTTAGTAATAATTTAACTTTAAAATGCCCATTTTACAATTAAAAAATAATTTATAGCTACACAAACATAAGTTTCAAAAGTTCTTTTTTTTCTTAAAACTCCGTGCCAAGTCAAATTAACGGAACTGAGGGAGTAGTTTTTGTGGTATATAATGGGATTTGAACGTGAGATCTCATGGTTGTTAACCCACTTCATTAGCCACACCGTTGATGCTTTCCCATTCAAAATCTTATCAAGTACTTAGCAATTATCATAATTTCAATTCAACAACAAATAATAATGAATTACTTTTAGACAAGTGAAGTACATAATTAAAATATATGTTGCAAATTTTTCAATCAAAATCTAATCGATTAATTGGAGAAATACGAAATGCAGAAGAGATTTACCTGTCCAGGGAAGAGAAAAGCATTAGTAGGCTTGTAATCAGCGAACAGAGCATCATCGACGGCGGCAATTCGTGATCCAACGGAAATGCTACTCATGAAAACCCTAGACTTATCCAATTTCAATGGACTAAATCTTCGAAATCCATTCGAAGAAATGGAAGGAAGAATCAAAGAAGATGAGCAGCTCATTGTTGAGTTAGAGAGAACAAGTTAATGGAGGAGCGACGGCGGTGTTACGGTTAATGGTGGCGGAGGAAATCAGAGAACATTTATAAGACAAATCTAAAAGCTGCAATGGCGGAGTTAACCAAGTGTGCATAAGACAAGTGACAAACCAAATAAAATAATTCTCCATTTTATGCCGAGATTGTAGTATCGTATCGTTTTAATTCATCATTAATAACGAAAATATTCATTTTATGTAACGATGGATTTGGTGTGATCGCGTCGTTACCTTAATATTTTCTTCTCATTTTGTCTTTATTTATTATTTAATGGAGTAATTATATTTTATCTTTTATCCTACTTTTTCATAATAGTTCTACCTCCCACCCAACTTTTCTTGTAGGTTTATCATTCAAATTATGTAACGATGGGGAACGATACAATTTGTCCAACACATTATATTTATCAAAACAATACATTACAAAGCAACACGTAACAACCATCCAAACAAAGTGTTAGGGGGGTCATTTGGTTGGGTCCGTTGTGACTAAGTTATAGCGGAACTAATAAATTATCTCATCATTAAGATATAAATCAAACGCTGGATAAACTAATCCTACATTTTATCTCGAGACTATTATACCTTATACCTCAAATAATTCTTTAATATTAAGTATTGAAATTTAGAGTTTCAATATATCATTAATAAGATTAGTATAGTAAAATACGTCTTTAATATAAGTTTTCTTAAAACATGTGTCAAATAAATATAGGGTAAGTAATATGAAACGAGTAAAAAAAATTGACTTGAAAAATAAAATAAATCAATGTTAATCGTTATGACTTGTTTGCTAATGTCAAAATAATTGCATATATATTGTTTGATCCTATAAATATGAATAGTTAAAAGTTTAGTTAGAACATGAGATTTTGTTTGTTTACTTTGTTTTTATAATGTACAATTATAAGCTGAATTCTAAATAAATCAATATATGCTTATCAGCAGATTGATCAGTTGTAATAATTTTTGAATCGATAGCGAATCATCTTTGAAATCGTTACAAAATTATCTACCTCTTAGAGGCAGAATCCAAAATTTAAACTCAATGAGTCTAGGACTCGAGTTTCAACCACTGAACCCATCACCTTATTCGAGTTGTGGGTTCATAGTTCAATATTTTCAGCAATTTCAGTACATTTTACATAAGATAAATCCCAGTCTAGACTAAAAGTTACAGGTGGAAACGAACCCACAACTATACATCTCTATGCTAACACTATTACAACAAAGGAGCCTCAAACCTTGTGTTATCAATATATGTTTCTGCACTCAGGAACCATAATCATCTATATATGGTTTTGCTCACTACTAGTTGCTAAAAATGAACGGTAAAACGCCTCGTATAAGTTAGTACCGTATGTCTTGACTATGAAGTAACTCAACCACAGCAGCAACTACACCCTTTCCCTCGACTGAGACGTCAAAGTGGGGCTCGTCGATTTTCCTTTTTAATATTTTATCCAGTTCCACTCGCAGTTTCTGCAAAATTTGAGACACACGAGCAAATAAGTTTAAGTTTTGAAATGATAAAAATGTATGTCACAAAGATGAAATTGTTGCAGAAATCGAATGACAAACCTTTATTAAATCCAACACACTTTTTGATGCGGAGAAGTGAAGATAGCCTCCAAGCATTTCAATGCCGTCTCCACTTTTGCTTGGAGTGAGATTACCCCCAAACATAAGAAGAGAATAATCAGATATGTTCGTTGAATCTCTGATATAAATGCTTGAGGTCTTGACTTTCTCACTGTAAACTAAGTAGGGAAGAGGGAAAAGATGAACACTAGCGTTAACAGATGCTGGGTGGATGTCTACTTTTCCAACTTCCTTCGTGTAAAATGCTGTACGCTTTCCTCTTCTTTTACACTGCACGACATTTGGGTAGAGGCCTGCACAAAGGATGGCGCATACCATCTCTAAATCATTGCTATATTCATTGTATGCCTGCAATATAAGATCACTGTCTCTTAATCTTGATCATGGATGGGTGTTTTAAGTACTGCTAGATAGACTCGAATCAGAAGATTAATATTATTTGCTTCTTCTACACCATGATATACACACTTCACCAAATAGTAAAAATTTACGACAAGACATGGTCAAACCAGACCTAGACAGCATTAGAGTGAAGAGAGTTATATGTGCATCAGTTGTTCAAGGAAAAGAAATTTGGAGAATTTACCTTGGCTCCTCGTGATTTATCCACAAAACCAATATCTGACAGTAGGTCAACAAACTGATTTCTCATGTCTTCCATCATCTGCAAGGTTACAGGAGATAAGAAATTTTCCCAACAGAAGGTTCTTTCTTTTCCATAACGTTTAGCATCTTTCCATCCTTCAAATGCTTTAAGAAGTGCAATATGATCACTGCATCAAAAGGAAGACTGTTTTCACATGAATAAGGAAATATTTTATTCCACAAAATGATGTCCCTGATGGAAGCCAGAGAAAGAAGCGTATAAAACATTAATTTTATTTGGTTTAACCTGCAAGAATCACCAGCAAAGGATCTTTTAGCAGCATCTGCTTCCTCTTTCCTGTTTATTGGAAGGACAAATGGATCACGGTGTGCCAGAGCAGCAGCAATAGTCAGTGCAGGGTTCAGACATTGGAAAATGGACCCCATCAGAAGCATCTTTCCAATATTTGGATCCAGCGGTAGAGTGCAAAGATGGCGGCCTGTAAAGAAACGTTATACGTAAACGTTCCAATGGGGAATATATAGAGAAAAACATATGCACTACACAAACCAAGTGGAGTAAGTTCTTCTGTATCATCCAGAGCTCCAATAGTTTTGAGAAGTTCAATAGCATTGTGGACAGAGAGAGCATCTGGAGGTTGAAGTGCCTTGGCCAAAAAGGATTCAATGGCGCCAAACTGCAAACTCTTAATATGGAGACAAAGCTCTTGTAATGGTGTTCGAAGAATCTCAGGTAGTTGATATTGTGCCATAGCATCATGTATTAGTTTCGGATACAACCTATAACAAACTCCAGGTTGTACACGGCCCGCACGACCACGCCTCTGCAGATAATAAAAAATCTCCAATAAGCCAAAATACAAAGCCAAATGAAGTTGACTCCAAATATATCAATCTCCCATAATATATATTGCATTTAAATTGTATGAAATAGCAAACTATTAATTCAAATTAAATGCTATAGCCATAGTTTCTTTTATTTGTAATTCGCAGCAAACATTCCATGTTTTTTGCCATCCCATTTGTATACCGAAATATACAAATAGACTCATTCGGTATACATATGTGTTGTATAAAAATTAATTGCAAGACCCATTTGTATACCGAAATATACAAATAGACCCATTCGGTATACATATGTGTTGTATAAAAATTAATTGCAGGATCCATTTGTATACCGAAATATACAAATAGACCCATTCGGTATACATATGTGTTGTATATATGTAGTAATTTTGTTTATATACAATTACTATGTTTTAGTTTGTATACCGAAATATACAAATACAGATTTTTATGTATAT
>JAJONR010006731.1:0-40308 GCA_029582245.1 Solanum etuberosum | reverse complement strand
GAAAGACCTTCTAGATAAGGGCTTCATCAGACCTAGTATTTCGCCATGGGGTGAACCAGTGTTGTTTGTGAAAAAGAAAGATGGTTCTCTCAGGATGTGCATTGACTATCGGCAGTTGAACAAAGTCACAATCAAGAATAAGTATCCCATCCCCAGGATTGATGACTTATTGGACCAACTTTAGGGTGCTTGTCATTTTTCGAAGTTAGACCTCAGATTTGGTTATCATCAGCTTAGAGTCAAAGATAGTGATATTCCAAAAACAGCCTTCAGAACTCGGTATGGTCATTATGAATTTATAGTTATGTCATTCGGACTAACCAATGATCCTGCAACTTTCATGGATTTGATGAACAGGGTATTCAAGCAGTATTTGGACTTGTTCGTTATTGTCTTTATTGATGATATCCTCATTTATTCTAGGAAGGAGGAAGAACATGCGACTCATTTGAGAGTTAATCTGTAAACTCTCAAATATCGCCAGTTGTTTGCTAAATTTTGCAAATGTGAATTTTGGTTACAATCAGTTGCTTTCCTTGGGCATATAGTATCTAGCGAAGGGATTCGAGTGGATTCTCAGAAAATAGAAGAAGTGAAACAATGGCCCAGACCTACCTCTCCTACAGATATCATAAGTTTCTTGGGTCTAGCAGGTTACTACAGAAGGTTCGTGGAAGGATTTTCATCCATAGCTTCTCCATTGACTAAGTTGACTCAGAAGAAGGTTAAGTTTCAATGGTCAGATGATTGTGAGAATAGCTTCGCGGAACTGAAAACTAGGTTGACTACAGCTCTTGTTTTGACTCTACCAGAGGTTCAAACGGTTATGTGATCTATTGTGATGCATCCAGAGTCGACCTAGGTTGTGCGTTGATGCAGCGAGAAAAGGTTATAGCCTATGCTTCTAGAAAACTTAAGGTGCATGAGAAAAATTATCCGACTCATGACCTCGAGCTTGCAGCAGTGGTGTTTGCACTTAAGATTTGGAGACATTACTTGTATGGTGTTCACGTAGATGTGTTCACAGACCATAAAAACCTTCAGTATGTGTTCACCCATAAAGAGTTGAATCTTCGCCAGAGGAGATGGCTTGAATTCCTCAAGGAGTATGACATGAATGTGCTTTACCATCCTGGTAAGGCCAATGTAGTAGCAGATGCCCTTAGCAGACTATCTATGGGTCGTGTAGCACATGTTGAGGAAGAAAGAAAAGAACTAGCAAAGGATGTTCACATGCTTGCTCGCTTGGGAGTTCTCCTTATGAGCATATCAGATGATTGTGTAACAGTTCAGAATGGGTCAGAATCTTTATTGGTAGCGGAGGTTAAGGAAAAGCAAGACAGTGATCCGATATTCCTTCAACTAAAGGGTGCAATTCATCAGCAGAGAGTTGAGGTATTCTCCCAAGGGGGAGATGGTGTGCTTCGCTATTAGGGTCGATTATGTGTTCCTAAGGTGGGTGAGTTGAGACAGCAGATTCTTACAGAAGCCCATAATTCCAGGTATTCTATTCATCCAGGTGCCACAAAATGTATCGTGATCTACGGGAAGTCTTTTGGTTGAATGGCATGAAGAGGGATATAGCAGATTTTGTGGCTAAGTGCCCCAATTGTCATCAAGTGAAGGTAGAACTTCAGAAACCAGGGTTATGACTCAAGAGATCAACATTCCTACTTGGAAGTGGGAAGTGATCAACATAGACTTCATTACAGGTTTACCTTGTACTAGCAGACATCATGACTCCATTGGGTGATATTAGACAGAGTTACTAAGTCTGCACGATTTTTGGCTGTTAAGACTACAGACTAAGCGGAGGACTACGCCAAGCTTTTCATTAATAAGATAGTCAGGCTGCATGGGGTTCCTTTGTCTATCATCTCAGATAGAGGTCCTCAGTTTACCTCTCATTTCTGGAAGTCATTTAAGTAAGGTCTTGGTACTCAGGTTAATCTTAGCACAGCATTTCATCAGCAGACGAATGGTCAGGCAGAGCGTACCATTCAGACCTTAGATTACATGTTGAGAGCTTGTGTGATCGTTTCAAGGGCAGTTGGGATGATCACCTTCCTCTTATAGAGTACTCCTACAATAATAGCTACCATTCCAACATTCAGATAGCCCCTTATGAGGCATTGTATGGGCATAGATTTAGATCTCCAGTTTGTTGGTTTGAAGTAGGTGAAGCAGCCTTGATAGGGCCAGATTCAGTTCATGATGCTATGGAGAAAGTGAAACTAATTAGAGATAGACTTAAGACAGCCCAGAGTCGCCAAAAGTCCTATGCAGATGTAAGGAGAAGGGAATTAGAGTTCCAAGTTGATGATTGGGTCTTCCTGAAAGTGTCACCTATGAAGGGGGTGATGAGATTTGGCAAGAAAGGGAAGCTCAATCCCAGATATGTAGGCCGTTAAAAGATCTTGAAAAGGTTTGTAAAGTGGCTTATGAGTTAGAGCTACAAGCAGAACTAGCAGCAGTGCATCTGGTTTTTCACGTTTCGCTATTGGAAAAGTGTGTGGGTGATCCAGCATCCACAGTACCTTTAGAGACTATGGTTGTGAAAGATAGTCTCTCTTATGAGGATGTACCAGTTGAGATTCTTGATCGTCAGGTTAGGAGGTTGAGAAACAAAGAAGTGGCTTCAGTTAAGGTTTTGTGGAGGAGTCAGTCAGTAGAGGGAGCTACTTGGGAAGCAGAAACAGCCATGAAGGCCAAGTATCCTCACCTCTTTCCTTTCGATTCCATTCCAGCTTGAGGTAATAGTGACTCTCCAGCTTTTCAGTCATTTATGCGTAGATTCCGTCTTAGTATCATGTTCCTTCAGTGTGTACTTGCATTTTCAGAGTATTTTTGCATGTTCTTGGAACTAAGTTCAGTCAGAAATCAGTTTCCAGAAATTTGTGGTAGGGTTTGCAGCTCTTTCCCTCGATTTTTAGCTAGTTTAGTCTTCATTCGAGGACGAATGTTCCCAAGGGAGAGATAATGTAACACCCCATATCCTAGATAGACCAGATTCCATATTTGAGAAGCTACATGTGCCACCGACGGGCACCACCCACAGACAGTAGGGTGACCCACGGTCTGTCCTGGTGGTCCGTGGTTCACCACCTGGAGCCCCTCCCAGAAAAAAGCCCAGAAAATAATTTGAAGTCTAGACCTACGCCAGGACCTACGGACCGTAGGTCAGACCATGGTCCGTGGTCCACGGCCGTAGGTCGAACCCCAGATTTCAACTCGCAGAACTCCAAAAATTTAGCTAAGGCATGACCCACGACCAGGACCTACGGACAATAGGTCGGACCACGGGCCGTGGTCCAGGTCCATGGATCGTGGACTTCAGGTCCGAGCCCCTAAACCCCATCGACGGTTGACCAGCACAGCCCGTGGGTCAGTCTACGGACCGTCGGGCAGTTCCATTGGGGGGCCCGACAGCAGTTAAGTCAGGGGTCTTTTGGTCTTTTCCTTATGTGTTGGACCCCTAAACTACGTCGTTTAACCCCTAAACTACGTAGTGTTTGTCAGTTTAAGCCTAGTAACTTAATTAGACCTTACCCTAGTCAATTCATTCTCCAAAATGTAGAAAACTCGGAGCAAAAGAGGAGAAACAGTCGACCAGCCCTATTCCAAGAACGCAGCAAGGTTTCATCAGTTCCAGCCCTGAAATTGAAAGATTTCTCCATGGAATTCATCACCAGATATGTGGGATTTCACTAATGGGTTCCTTTCACCCATTAAGTCCCTAGAATTCTCTCAGATTCTTTATTCCCTTGTTATTATCTAGACCTAAGGTTTCTAGAATTTCAGCAGATTATTAAAAATTTGTTACTTTAATGTTCCTAATTAGATTATCATGATTTTAGTATTGTTTTGTGTAGATGCTTTCACAAACTCAGAACCCTAGTTATGTTGTTCTTTTAGTTCATGAATTACACATGCTAGGTCAGTTATTTCAGATATACATCCCCTAGTTACGAATGTTTCATTATCAGTACATCAATGTTGCATTCTCAGATTTTGCATGTCAATATTTTGAGCCATCCTGTATTACAGAAACTCAGTCATAATGTGTTATTCACATAATTAGTTGGGAGTAGACTTAATACCGAGTTGGACTAGCGTTCAGCGTACCCAAATAGTCCAAAAACTACGTGCCCCGTAGGATGTAAGTCCCCTCTATGGGCATCATTTTAGTGATTACACCAGTCATGCCTCTATACCTCTGGCAGGGTATATTGGGTCCTCTCGATGAGGCGTATACATCGGACTCCACATTTAGCTCATGTGGTTTTATATCAGTTATTAATAGCTCCCTTACAGTCAGATTCTATTGTATTGACCATGTTATCAATCACAGTTCAAATTTCAGTTTCAGTATGTTATAAACTTTGTCATTGTATTCAGTTAGTTCATGTTAAGTATTCTCAGTATAGTACCATGCTTATATCATATCATTGCTCAATTATATGCTTTGTTCAGTTATGTTATTATTCAGCTTTACTCTATCCTGCATGCTCAATACCTTTCGAATACTGACGCATACTCTGCGCTACATCTTCTTGTGATGTAGGTCCAGGTTCTCAACTTCCAGATCACGCATAGATCGGTTCCCGATCTTCAGTTCAGCAGCATCCGTGGTGAGTCCTCATTCTTCGAGGACGATTGACAAGATTATCTTTCTCCTTTCAGTCTTTAGTTTCAGTTTTGCTAGATTTAGCTGGGGCATGTCACAGCATCTCTAGTCAGTTAGAGGCTTTATTTCAGACATAGTTAGAATCAGTTTTAGTATTTGAGTTTGATATTTCAGTTGTCGTTAAACTCTCAGAATATATATCCAGATTTAGAATGGGTATTCCCCATCACTTTAAGTTAATTATGGTTTTAAGCTTCCACACATAATTATCTTATTTCAGTTATCATAGTATACTTATGTTATGCCAGCAGGGTTAGCTTGGGGTCACTCGTGATCCTAGGCCCCGTGTCCGCGTCCTGGGGGTTGCTCGGGGCGTGATATTTCAATTCCTGAAAGCTTTTCTCAGAAGCTTCAAACCATTAAAACTTAACTATTTTCTGAGTCAACTTGGTCAATAGGGATGAAATAGATGAAAACCCCTCGACAAACCTTCTATAATAGCCAGTAGATCCCAAGAAACTCCTAATATCTATTGGGGATATGGGTCTAGACAAGTTCTGCACTGTCTCAATTTTGTGAGTGTCAACTTGAATTCCATCACCAGAAACAGTGGCCTAAGAATGACACAGACTCAAGCCAAAATTCACACTTGGAAAATTTAGAATGCAACTCCTTATCCTTGAGGGTTTGAAGAACTAATCTGAGATGACTAGCACGATCCTCGTCATTCCTTGAATAGATTAGAATGTAATCAATGAATACAATAACAAACATATCTATATAAGGCTTGAATACTCTGTTCATAAGATCCATGAACGCTGCAGGAGCATTAGTTAAACCAAAAGACATAACTAGAAACTCATAATGACCATAGCGGGTCCTGAATGCTGTCATAGGGATGTCACTTTCTCTTACTCTCAACTGATGATAGCCAGATCTGAGGTCTATCTTAGAAAAATAAGTGGCACCCTGAAATTGATCGAAAAGATCATCAATTCTCAGAAGAGGATACTTATTCTTGATAGTAACCTTGTTCAACTGACGGTAATTTATATACATTCTAAGAGAACCATCTTTCTTCCTTATAAATAAGACCGGAGTGCCCCAAGGTGAGATACTTGGTTGAATGAAACCTTTCTCAAGAAGGTCTTTCAACTGCTCTTTGAACTCTTTCAACTCTGTTGGGGCCATTCTATATGGTGAAATAGAGATAGGTCGAGTATAAGGAAGAATATCTATAACGAAGTCTATTTCTCTCTCAGGAGGGACTTCGGGAAGATCATCTGGAAAGACCTCTGAAAACTCACTCACTACTGGAACTAACTTAATAGGTGATGTCTCAACGCTAGAGTCATTAACTCGGACTAAGTGATAGATGCACCCTTGGAAACTAACTTTCTTGCCTTAAGGTACGAAATAAAATTACCCTTAGGCACTGCTGAACAACTCCTGCACTTTATAACTGGCTCATTCGGAAACTGGAACTTAACTACTCGAGTTCTACAATTGACTGAGGCATAACAAGCATGAAGCCAGTCCATACCTATAATAACATTAAAATCTACCATTTCTAACTCGACTAAGTCAGCCATGGTTTCCTTGTGATTGACAAAAATGGTACAACCACGATAAACTCTCTTAGCTAGAATAGACTCACCAACAGGTGTAGAAACACTGAAGGGCTTAAGAAGTTGCTCAGGAAGAATATCAAAATTCATGGCAATATAAGGAGTCACAAAAGATAGACTCGCTCCTGAATCTAGCAAAGCATAAACATCAAAAGTAAATACTTTGATCATACCAGTAACAACATCTGGTTTATTCTCTTGCTCTTGGCGACTAGTGATAGCATATAGACGGTTTTCTCCTCCGCCTGTCCCTGAAGTAGCTCCTCTAGGTGCAGCACTGTTTGGTGGAGCAACTGAAGAAGATTGGGCTCTATTGCCCCAATTACCACTACCTTGCCTGTTCTTCGGGTAATCTCTCATGAAGTAACCATTATGACAACACTTGAAGAAACCAGTGGAGCCATCACGACACACTCCTGAGTGGTTCCTACCACACTTAGCACATGAAGGAGTCCCATTACCTCTTTGTTCGACACTACCCTGAGACTGTGCAGGTCTAGCTCTGAAATTTTGCGAATTACTCACCTATGTTCCTTGGTGCAGGTGCACTAGCAGATGATGGAGCAGGTCCATTTGGCTTGTGTTTAAAAGAAGACCGGTTTGCATTACTCTTCTGCTTCCCGGACTCATTTCCTGATGTGTTTGCCTTCTTTTTTTGCAACTCCTCTCTATTCCTCAGCTTATCTTCCTCAACCTGCTGCACATGGATCATAAGTCTTGCTATGTCCATATCTCCTATCAGCATACAGCAACAAATAGACTCATCCTGCTCCTCATGTCAGCAACCATCTACGGGGCATAATATGACAGTTGGATGAACTTAAGGTTGTACTCATGTATGCTCATAGATTCCTGTTTAAGAGTGAGGAATTCCCTTACCTTGGCCTCTCTCAGTTCATTGGGAAAGAAACTCCCCAAGAAGGCCTCCTCAAACACCGCCCAGCTCACAATTGGTGCACCTTCAGCTCTATTCTTCTTCCATTGGTCAAACCAGATTCTAGTGACACCCTTCAATTGGTATGCAACTAGTTCTACTTGCTCAACATCATCGACATGCATAATCTGTAAAACCTTTTGTAGCTCTTCAACAATGTTTTCCGGATCCTCAGTGACACTTAAACTGGTGAAATCTGGACGATTCATCCTTAAGAACTCTTGGATCTTGGGCGTATCAGCCACATCCTATCGAACCTCTCTTTGTTGCCTATCTTGTTTGGTCACAACTTGACTCAACATCCGGATAGCTTCCCGTAACTCAGCATTCGTGACCTGTCATTGGGGTTGCACTTCTGGTACATTGGGAACCCTTAATCCATGCATAATCCTCAAACACCTTTTGAAGCTTTTCCACAATGTTTTTTGGATCCTCACTAACCTTTGACCAGTGAACTTTTGAGGATTCTTTCATAGAAACTCTCTGACTCTGGACGTATCATTCACATCCTGGTGGTTGGCTCCTTGGCGACAAAACTTTGTTGTCACCAATTAAGTCAATATCTGAATCACGTTCTTAAATTCAGTATTTGTGACATCAACCTGAGGAGGATGCACTACTGGTGCATTTGGACCTTCTGTTCATCTTGAACTAGTGGTTTCTAAGGATTCACATTCCTCCTAGCAGGACGCCCTCAAATATTTTTTTGTGGAAGCAAGATCTGAAAAGATACGCTTAAGAATGAATTAGAAGAAACTTTTGTAATGTAAAACTCTTTCGTGTCGCTTCCCTATTATAGATATGGCGTGCTTCACACTGATAAGAAGGACTCTACTAGATACGTCTTCATAGATACCCTATGCCAATTAAAATATGAGCTATGATACCAAGTTTGTCACGCCCTAAGCCTACTTCCTGGATGTTGCCGACACTCGAGAATGATTGTTGATTCCCAAGCAAACCCTTGTCCTGTCTTACTACTTAGTGAAAGACTAACTCAAAAAGATCTAAGATTTAAAAAAGAATTTAAACTGAAAAGTCTCAAAACCCAAACTATGTAAAAATAGTATATCAAAACTGTCTGAAAATACTCTAAAACAATAATAGTTTGCCAAAATAGTTCAAAGGAAATACTGAAATTAACTCAACACTAACTATCTATGAACCCTCTATGGCTCAACAGATACCTCAAAACTACTAAACTGAAACACAAAAGTAGAGTTAACTGGAATGCAAGGAAGGCTCACTAAAGCTAACAGGAAGTGCAAAGTGATTTCAACTAAGCACTTGTTGGTGATTCTAAATGCCTTTATTTGCAGCATGAAAAGATTCATGTCAAATGACTTCACTATGTTGAATGTACGAGTATGTAATACAACTGAGGAAAATAAATAACTGAACTGAAGAAGTTGAAGCAAGATACACAACTGAATGTAAAGCATAAGTAGAGATAAAATAATTTTAAAAACACTACAAATAATCATTCTAACTCAATTAACTGTACATATATAAATATGATAATGAAATACTGTTTACTCTATTTGGGAGATTCACTAACCGACAACCATCACTATGAGCTTCGTGATTATACAACGGCTCACCCACACTGCCATAATTGTCCTATACCTTGATGGGGTATAGAACATACTCAACACTTTGATCCATCTAATAGGACTTTTGGCAGTGAGGAGTCACTCGAATGTCAGTACAATCCTATCCCATGTTGGCTACGTTGTTTATGGACTATGGTTATTTAGTTGACAAATATTGATTAAATAATTAATTTAATTGGTGGTTAACGGGAAAAATCCATAATTTATTTAACACCGTATACCACTTAATTTATTTGATGGAATAAGTAAAAGAGGGTTATTATTATTTTAATTATAACAAGAAAAGGAGAATAGGTCGTCGATAACTATAAGAAGGCGTTCAATTTTCATCAGGTAAAACTTCCTCCAGATCTCTGAATTTGTGAAATTGGGAAATGATGTAGGTGTATAAAGAAGTATTATATGTTGGTTTGGGAAACTGTGGGTTTCAAAAGGTTGTAGGTTCATGTAACAAATAACGCATTATTTAGTTATTGTTGACAAAAGTAGTGGGTAATTGTGAAATAGTGGAAGACTAATTATGTGATAAATTATATGGTAATCATTGGAGAGATGAGTGGAATATAGGTAACTGGCGGAATGGTTATTCTTCTCCTTTCTACGAGTTGATTTACAGGTTCTTGATTAACATAACTTTGGGGTTGTAAGTGTTCTTTTATCTAGTTATTACATTATAATTCATGTTTTGATATATTGGGGTACATGATTCAATATTAGATGTATTATATTATATAAAGTATCATTATATTTTACGTTAATTGGTGGAATTGATACTTAACTCTAGGATTGGATTTAAGAAATATAAGATTTGACCTATTAATTGAAATCATAGTTGAAACTTAGTTATAGAATTGAGAGTGGTTACTTGAAAGTTATGCATAATTGATAAATGGGGAATGTTCTGAGGCATTGATGAAAGGAAATGAATTGGTGAATTAGCTTGTTTGATGTCGGTCCTTCGGTTGAGGTAGGTTATGGTTTGTTCTATATAATAGAGAGACTCTTAATAGTGATTGATAGTCATTGAGTTATGTCATGAAATTTTGTATGTACTTAATTATGGTGGGTTGGATGATTTACATGTTGTTGTGATTACTCTGTAATCTCAAGACCACGAAATCCATAATCTTGAACTTGCTATATCAAAGTGATGCTTTGAATAAAAAAGACTTGATGAAATATTGTTAATGAAGTGGAATGTGATAATAAAGAATGATGAATTAACTGTATTGTTGGAAACATGAAACCCATCTTGGCCAGAAATAAAAGAAGCTCTATCATCGAGCGACGAGGCGCAAAACAGACATGATTTAATTAGTAGAGTATTCAGGGCTGAAATAGAAGAACTAAAGTTGGATATATAAAAACGAATGTCTTCGGAAAAGTGTTGCTTATATGTACACTGTAGAGATTCAAAAGTGAGGTTTACCTCATACTCATTTTCTTATTATACTTAGTAATGAGCACAAACTGTTGACAACAGAAGCATACGATGACATAATTTGAGCAGAATTACCAGATAATGATGCAGAATCAGATTTGCGGAATCTTGTGATTAAGCATATGATGCATGGTCGTTGTGGTAGTTTAAACCAAGCAAATTCTTGTACCGAAAAAAGAGAGTACTGCAAGTTTAAATATCCATAAAAATCTATCGATCAAACATCAAAAGGAAGTGATTCTTATCCAATTTATAGAAGACGAAATACAGGAGAAGTTGTTAAAGTGAGAAATCAATATTTGGATAACTCTTGGGTGGTCCCGTACAATCCATATTTACTTGGAAAATTTAACTGCCACATAAATGTTGAAGTGTGCTCCGACATCAAAGTAGTAAAGTATCTTTACAAATACATTTGCAAAGGGCATGGAAAGATTGCGTTTTGTGTACAAAATAATGATACTTTCATAGAGATAAGTGAGGTAATAGAGTATCAATCTGCTAGATGGATAGAACCTCTAGAAGTTGTATGGCATCTCTTTGGTTTTGCTATAAGTAAAATGTCTCCTAGCGTTTATCATTCTTCAACTACATCTAGAAGGCCAATAATTCATTTCTTTTAAGAGTAATGTAGATGTAAATGCAATTGTGAATAAATCGATGATCAAAAAAATGATGTTAGCTTAGTTCTTCCATAAGAACAAAACTGAAAAATATGCTATAGAATTCAATTTACTATATACAAAGACTTTCCTGAGTATTTTGTCTGGTCATCCGGTAAATTTTTTTGGGCAAGTAGACAAAAACTTGTGCTGTTGGATGTATTGTCACATGCCATCCAACAGAAGAAGAATGATATTATCTTAGATTCCTACTGATGCATGTACGAGGGCCAACATTACTTAAAGATCTGTTGACTGTAAATGGAGAGCCTTGTAGTACTTTCAAAGAATCTGTCAAGAAAAGAGGATTGTTACACTGTGACAATAGTCTAAGAGAGTGTATGTCTGAAGCCACATGTTATGAGAAGCCATACCGTTTAAGATGTTTATTTGGTACATTATTAGTGTATTGTAGTCCAACCAACCCAAGAAATTTATGGGAACCTGTAACGACCCAAACCGTCGTCATTTAGGAAAGGAAAAAAAATGTCACGGAAAACTGGGCCCATCATCCTGCCAGAGTGGGCCAGATGCCACCAAGGCGGCGGTGCTCCAGCGGGATAGTACGCGCCAGAGTGGGATGGACGGGACAAAATTTAAATAACGCAAAATCTTGTTTTCTCCTGTTTCCTAAAACACCAAAAAGAGGTGAGGATCACCCCGAAACCCTCAAAAGGCTTCTCTAGACTTGGGAAGGAAGGAGAAAAAGATTTCTAGCATAAGGATGTCGATAGCTTGCGGATTATCAGTTAAAATCCACCTTCTCGTCGTTCGAAAGCTAGGATTGGAGCTACAATCCCTCTGCGACAGCTTGGTGCCCAGGTAGGCTAGGTTTATTAATTGAGTAGTTGTATATCCGTGATTCACTATGTAGTATATTGGTAATGGAGGGTAGAATACATGTGTAGGCTTTCGTGCACTGAAAAAGGGGATGGCTGTACATGTATTCCTAAGTGTTACATCAGACGTATGCCATAGGAAGAAGCCTCATCCTGTGAACCAGGGTTAGGTGATGGTTGATTTCTGATTGTGTAATATAAACATGTTAATGGCTTCGTTATATGCATACATGTATGGGATTAGAGATGTATTATTCGAACCTAAGAAAAAGACTAAATATGTACAATTGCATGCCATGAACCTAAAACTTGATTGTATGTTTATGAGTATGTTCATTATGGGTGTGATTGTGATTATGATTGTAATGATTGGATCGGATGTCACGTACCGACACATTTACGTGCATTGGATCGGGTGTCACGTACCAACACACATACATACATTGAATCAGGTGTCACGTACCGACACATATACATATATTGGATCAGGTGTCACGTACCGACACATATACATAGATTGGATCTGGAGTCATTCCGGCACACTAACAGTTTTGTCGTGGGTTCCATGAGAGAAACACTTGTGACTGATATTTCGTATCTCTTTGTTATTTATAATGTGGAATTGTATGTTGCTCTTGAGTTGATAACTGGTTTAGTGCATTCTATGTATATACGTGGGTGGGCTGTGCCGTAAGGTAAATATGGTATATCTAGTTAATGGATGAACTGTGATTGGTCAGGCCCAAATTGGGATATGATAAGGTAAGCGGAGACCGAGGGTCCAGGTGTTACTATGTGTTACTTTAGAGAGGCGGTAATGTGTATTGTCATTGAGAATTGGGTGGTATTATGTCGTAAATGTTAGATAGTTAATTATTCCCCTGGGAGGGTATTAGTATTGAAACGGTTAACAAGCTTTGATAGAACGTACTATAGAGTCAAGGGTTTAGTGGTGATGTGGAAGAAGTAAGGGTGTGTCGTGAGTGGTTGGCCGGGTTGGTAGTAGTTATGTCCGGAATCTCCTCTAAGAGATAGAATGGTTAAGTTATGATCAAGAACGGAGCGTGTAAGGGTTAGAGTCAAGTGTACTAGTATATATTAAAGTATCCGGAAATGGTAAGGGTAGGAAGATATAAAGGTGGAGGAATGAACAGTCTTATTGCATGTTTCTACTAGTCGATTTCTTATATTATGCGGTGGGTATCGGGTTGACCTATGATGCCTACCAGTACATGTGGTTGTATTGATACTACTCTTGCTATGCCTTTTTGGCATAGTCTGGTTGCAGGGTCAGTGATGTTTCGTAGGTGAAGACGAAGACAATCTCCAACAACTTCTATTTTTCCTTCCGTGTGGTGGGAGTTGCGTCATGTATTAATTATGTATACCTTGTAATCTTAGTAGCTCTTGTACTTATTTAGACTAGATCCCTGGGGAAGTCAATTACTTTACAAGTTAACTTTGAATCGTTTAAAACTCTTTATTCTTAAAATTTCATGAAGTCCCTTTTATCTACAGTTTCTTAATTTTCCGCACTTTTAAAACATTTGAGAATCGAGGGTTCTCCTACTTAGGTGTTAGAGTAGAGACCCGCACGGCCCGGTGGGTTGGGTCGTGACAAATTGGTATCAAAGCTTAGGTTACCGGTCTCCCAGTGTAAGAGCAAATGTGGAATAGACTCTTGCGGATTGGTGTGTTGACGTCCACATCCAATCTTCAGGAAGCTATGAAGCATTCTAGGAAGTCATTCCATTTCTTCTCTCCTTTCTTGTGAGTTTTCACTTATGGTATAGGTTGAGTCCAATTGGTATCTCCTGATTCCAACTGGTATCTCAACAAAGTGAACCGGACGCCGTAGTCACGGCTGAAGGGACACAAGCAAGGTAAATTGGAATAGAGAAGGTTCCAATTGGTATCTGGCCTTAGAGGCTGTATAAACGCATGGATGATCATCTAATGGTCATCCATGGAATGAATTGAGCTAATGAATTTTGACTTGCTTGTGTTATGTAGCTTGAAAAATGTGAATGTGTGTGTATCATTGTCTGAAATGACTATTGGTGTGTAAGGTATATTTACTTGAATGTTATGATATGATTATGTGCACAGTATGGCTTGTCTAGTTTTCGATGTGTGCAATATGCTAGACTAAATTTTCAAAACGGTGCGAGTTGTAAGTGCTTGAGTTTCATGAACTTTTTGTCGGAAAGAGAGTCTTCACTGGGTTAGGTGCAAGGGTCTAGATAAACTACGATGTGATTCGTAAGACAAATCTGGACGTGTGTTGCGACCGACTATAACTGTGTGAGTGTATGGGCACATTCTGGGGATGTGCGTGTTTCTGGTGTTGGATTAATGGGAAAGAAAGTCTGGAGTATGTACCGTTGGGTTGACTAGGGGTAGGCAATGACTATCCTAGCCAAGAGGATTACTCTAAATGCTTAGTTATAACCTGGAAATTAATGAAAACCTTTAGAAACAGGAAGAACCACAGGAAATTATTGACCTGGGTACTGTCTCCGTCGGAGCCGCTGGGGCGGGATTATTCCCGCCAGGGCGAGACCGCTAGAGCGGGGTTTCCCCCGCCAGAGCGGGGCAGGGAGAGACAGAATCTCAGCCCTGTCTCCCCTGTGTTTATTCCCTAGTCACCCATATGGACCCCGAATCGTGCCTGGGTTAATCCCTACAATTCAATCAGTACTCATCAATAGAACGTAAGCTACAACCACCTAGCATTTAAATATTAGCTGTGAAGAACAGAAAAAACGAGCAGCCATGTGCTTATAAAAAATGTGGGGAAAATCAAAAGAGAAAATGAGATAGTATTGATTACATGCCCAAGAGGGGAAGAAACCAATCAGGGTCTTGGGAATGGGAAGTGTCACTGTCGGACTCTAGGTCCTCCGGGGGTATCACGCCAGACCATGCCTCATTCAACCAAGGGAACTCCGGATAGTCTCCAGGCTCGAGTCGGGGAATCTCCCTCTGGGGGCAACACAAGAGAAGATGACCTTAGTGGTCTTCCACATTCGAGCCATCAGACGATCCTTCTCTATACTCTTCCTCCTCTCGTGTCGCAACTGGCGGCGAAGCATCTCAACCTCGAGGGCAGTGAAGGGTGGAACTGAAATCGAGGCACTAGCATAGGAGCATCCCAATCTCCTCCGGGACGGCCGCCAGGTCCTTCTCCACACGAGCACCTGATAGTGGGGGCTGGGACTGGGTAGGAAGAGTACTGTCGGCCTCATCGTCTTCCCCTCCTTCGTCATTCGCCTCAGCAGCCGCTTGACTGCTATCAGCCCTGTCCGTCTTCCTCCTCTTTCTCCTGGAGGTGGAAGCATGCCTAATCAAAAGAGGGTGAAAAAGGGGATCCATGGGAAGTACCTCATCGGTGTCAAAGAGTGGCCCCCCCGCCCGCTTGCACATTGCTGTCACCGGTCCAGGCAGGAAGAAGGCCTTCTTGTTGCCCCGGTAGAACATCTTCCACTCAGAAATGATTTGTTCGCCCACGTTTAATCTGATCCCCTGTATAGCACACACCACAACTAAAGCCCACGGAAAAGTCACATCGGTACGGTCGCCCGACGGGCGGATCATCCTGGTAACAAAATGCAGCCACCGCTTGGCATCTGCTGACCAGTTAGCACTGGTGATGCCCTCCGTAGTTGCCCAGTAGACCCGGTCCCGGCGCGCAGGCTCCACCAATGTGTCGTTCAGCCAGCCCAAAGCCATCTCCCGCAGCTTCACCTCATACTCCGTGTTGGGGACCTCTGGCACCTCGAGCACCTCGTTGATGAATTGAGTTCTCAGGGGGATGTAAACTCCACGGAGGCGGATGGTAGGGTAAGGGTCATCCCAGCGGACGGTAGGAAGGTTAGCATAGAACTCCCTCACCCAATCGGAGCATGCAGCTGGGGGAGCCTCTGTAAGTGGACTCCATCCAAACTCCATTAGTTGGGCATGAAAGGCGGGTTCTTTCCCCTCTAGGCCCAGTAAGTGGAAACCCCTCTAACAGCAGAACTTGTTGTTCCGATGATCGTGGTACCTTTCCCGACTGGAAGCATAGGGAAATCGGACAAAAGGCAGATTCTCCTCATTAATACCAGCCATTTTAGACAAGCCTGCAAAATTTATAAAATGTACACGTTACAACTTCATGGGAGCAGTCAATATTAGGCTAAGAAAAAGAAAAATTCTCTATTCTTAAAAGTGGCAAGAGGCCACTGTTTTCCAGGTGCCGCTACAGCGGCCTAAATCCAGCCACAGCGGGATGAAGAAGGCCGCTATAGCGGGATGGAGGCCGCCAGAGCGCCCTTCATCTGAGACGAACTTCAGCGCGATCATGGTGCCCCTCGCCCCAAAAACCTCATTTTTTTCACAGAATCTCAGCAGATTAGAGTCTACAAAGTACCCTATTACCTAAATATGCTATTATTCTAACCCCTAAATGGTGTCCGAATCCATTTTTACACAAAGAAAACCATTCGACTTCCCCCACCCAATTCAAAATTGTTTCGACCGTATTTTCATGAAATCCTTACGCTTAGAACAATGTGGAGACATTGTGAACGTAAGGGAACTGTCCATGCTACATTTTTCTAACAAATCAAGCAACCTATGTTCATTTTGAAAACTACGCCCCCCCCAAGCCCTTTCTAAATCAATCAGTTATCGTCATGCAATCGTAGTTAAGTAAGTATTGAAGTAAATAGCGTAAGAAACAAGAATTTTACCTTCAATTCAACGTTCGGAGGGGAGCGATTGAGAGCGTTTTGGGGGAGTTTAAAAGTATGGGTAGACGGAAATGGGCAAACCATTCCCCTTTCCCATACTAAACTGATCCCGAACTCTCGCCACAGCGGGAGGCTCGTCACCAGAGCGGCCCCGCTCTAGCAGGAACCTGCCGCTCTGGTGGTATCACGCCAAGCGATTTGACATATCTTTTTCCTACGTATGTTGTCTCATTTCCCTAACCGGTCCTTTGAGTAAAGAACTCTTTCGACTTTAAAATCAAAAATCACCATCCTTTGTGGTCCGTAATGGGCCGATTCGTTAGTGTAGAAGTACTCCAAATAGGGCTCGTATTTATCCCTTCGCTAGTCGTTCAAGGATGAACGCGGGGTAAATTAGTATCTATTGTAACGACCCGAACCGTCGTCATTTAGTAAAGGAAAAAAATGTCAGGGAAAACTGGGCCCATCAAACCGCCAGAGCGGGCTAGATGCCGCTAGGGCGGTGGCACTCCATCGCGATAGTGTGTGCCAGAGCGGGATGGACGGTACATAATTTAAATAACGTGAAGTCTTATTTTCTCTTTTTTCCTAAAACACCAAAAAGAGGCGAGGATCACCCCAGAAACCCTCAAAAGGCTGCTCTAGGCTTGGGAAGGAAGGAGAAAGAGATTTCTAGCGTAAGGATGTCGATAGCTTGCGAATTTCCGGTCAAAATCCACCTTCTCGTCATTCGGAAGCCAGGATTTTAGCTACAATCCCTCTGCAACTGCTTGCCGCCCAGGTATGCTAGGTTTATTAATTGAGTAGTTGTAAATCGGTGATTCACTGCGTAGTATATTGGTAATAGATGGTAGAATTCATACGTAGGATTTCATGCACCGAAAAAGGGGATGGTTGTACATGTATTCCTAAGTGTTACATCAGACGTATGCCGTAGGAAGAAGCCTCATCCTATGAACTAGGGTTAGGTGATGGTTGATTTCTGGTTGTGTGATATAAATATGTCAATGTCTTCGTTATATGCATACATGTATCGGATTAGAGATAGATGATTTGAACCTAAGGAAAAGACTAATTATGTACAATTGCATGCCATGAACCTAATACTTGATTGTATGATTATGAGTGTGTTCAGTATGTGTGTGATTGTGATTGTGATTGTAATTATTGGATCGGGTGTCACGTACCGACACATTTACATGCATTGGATCGGGTGTCACATACCGACACATATACATACATTGGATCGGGTGTCACGTACCGACACATATACATACATTATATCGGGTGTCACGTTCCGAAAAATATACATGCATTGGATCGGGTGCCACATTCCAGCACACTAAAGTTTAGGCATGGGTTCCATGAGAGAACCACTTTTGATTGATGTTTCGTATCTATTTGTTATTGATAATGTGGAACTGTATGTTGCTCTTGAGTTGATAATTGGTTTAGTGCATTCTATGTATATACATGGGTGTGATGTGCCGTAAGGTAAATTGGGTATATCTCGTTAATGGATGAACTGTGAATGGTCAGGCCCAAATCGGGATGTGATAAGGTAAGCTGAGACCGAGGGTCCAGGTGTTACTATGTGTTACTTTAGAGAGGTGGTAATGTGTATTGTTGTTGAGAATTGGGTGGTGTTATGTCATAAATGTTAAATAGTTACTTATTACCCTCGGAGGGGATTAGTATTGAAACAGTTAACAAGCCTTGATAGAACGTACTATGGAGTCAAGGGTTGAGTGGTGATGTGGAAGAAGTAAGGGCGTGTCGTGAGTGGTTGGCCGGGTTGGTAGTAGTTATGTCTGGAATCTCATCTAAGAGATAGAATGGTTAAGTTATGATTAAGAACGGATCGAGTAAGGGTTAGAGTCAAGTGTACTAGTATATGTTAAAGTATCCGAAAATGGTAAGGGCAGGAAGATATAAATGTGGAGGAATGAACAGTCTTATTGTATGTTTCCTGCTAGTCGATTTCTTATATTATGTTGTGGGTATCGGGTTGACCGATGATGCCTACCAGTACGTGTGGTTGTACTGATACTACACTTGCTATGCCTTTTTGGCATAGTCTGGTTGTAGGGTCAGTGATGTTTCATGGGTGAAGACGAAGACAATCTCCAACATCTTCTATTTTTCCTTCTGTCTGTTGGGAACTAGGTCATGTGTTAATTATGTATACCTTGTAATCTTAGTAGCTCTTGTACCTGTTTAGACTAGATCCCTGGGGAAGTCATTTACTTTACAAGTTAACTTTGAATCATTTAAAACTCTTTATTTATAAAATTTCATGAAGCCCTTTTTATCTTCAGTTTCTTAATTTTCCGCACTTTTAAAACATTTTGGAATCTAGGGTTCTCCTACTTAGGTGTCAGTGTAGGTGTCCGCACGGCCCGGTGTGTTGGGTCGTGACCGAACCATTTGAAGAATCGATGTTCGAAGACTATAAAGTGTTGCAAACTGTTGGAATAAAAGAAATTTGATATCAAGCTTTAAATCATATCAACAATTCTATGGGCCATGATATAAATGAGTATGAACTCATCTCAGAAACAATTAGGTCTTCTTCAATGGAAAAAGAGGCTAAAGATATTCAGTTTGAAAGATCTATTATTGTGAATGAAGACGATCTACTCTTACACAAAAAAACTAAACAAAAATCATATAATTGCATATAATGTGATTACCGACAGAATATTTACAAAAAAACCGGGTGTATTTTTTATTGATGGTCAAGGAGGAACTCGAAAAACTTTTTTATATCGTGCTTTATTAGCAACTGTACGATCTATGGGATATATAGCTTTCGCAACAACTACCTCTAGTGTTGCTGCTTCTATTATTCCAGGTGGATGTACTGCACATTCACAGTTCAAAATTCCTATTGACCTTGATGATAATACAAGTTATAACATTAGCAAAGAAAGCTCGCTAGCAGGTTTAATTCGAGATGTAAAATTGATTGTGTGGGATGAGGTATCCATGGCTAAAAAAATAATGTTGGAAGTTCTGGATCTATTCCTGAAAGATTTGATAGATACAAACACACTATTTGGTGGAAAAGTTGTAGTTTTAGAAGGTGATTTCCGACAAACTCTTCCTATTGTACGATATGGGAAAAAGGAAGATTTTATTGCAGAAAGATTGTTATATTCTATCATTTGGAGTGAAATTGAAAAAAATGAGTTATCTGAAAATATGAGAGCAAAAACGGATCCCGCATTTTGTGATTATCTACTAAGAGTTGGAAATGGACAAGAAAAAATCAACTCACTAAACAGGATTGAAATTCCAAATTGTTTGCTTATTCCTTACACAAATGAAAAAGAATCTCTAGATAAACTTTTTACCGCGACATATGGAAACTCAGATTCACCATAATCTAATTCATATCATACAAATTCACGTGTGATATTTACAACAAAAAAGGATTTTGTCGATGAAATCAATGACATGTTTATACATCAATTCAGTGGAAAATCAAAAACATTTATCGGCATCGATGAAACTCTTGAATTTAACAATCAAACATACTTGAAGATCTACTACACATTCTTAATCCTACAAGTTTGCCCCCATACATGTTACATTTGAAATAGAATCGCCCAATTATATTCCAACGAAGTTTAAATCCATGTGAAGGTTTATGTAATGGTACACGATTGACATGCTGTGATTTTAGAACTCATGTTATTAGCTCTATGATTACCACGAGAGATTTCAAAAATACGCATGTTTTTATTCCAAGAATACCATTAATATCATCACAAGATGAAACAATGCCGGTCCAATTTAAAAGAACACAATTTCCCGTTAGATTTTGCTATGCTATGACTATAAATAAAGCACAAGGTCAAACTTTGGATTTTGTTGGAATTTATGCGTGAGAACCTGTTTTTTCACATGGCCAACTCTATGTTGCCTTATCAAGAGCAAAAAGTTCAAGTTGTGTGAGGTTATTGATCCGACTGCCTACGCCAAATAGCCATAATGATCATTCTACCTCTAACATAGTATATGCTAAAATCATTCGAAAGGCGATCAGCTGACATTTCTTCTCTGTATTATCCTATTCTATCATTCTATCTTTTACATGAAGATTTCAGTCCAAAAGTTAACTGTGTTGGTAATGTCACCTATACCCTTGGTATTCTCCATGAAGTTTAGTTGTGTCACATTTTTTTAATTTAGAGATGCTTAAATTTTATTTTGCGCAGTTGGTGCAAATGGATCTAGTAGCAACTCTAACTTTTCGCATCGCGAGTTTCCCTCAAGTTTTCTGGCTCATATTTTGATGAGTATGCACTACTTTTGTTTATATATTTATTTATTTATTATGTTCTGCAGCAATCCATTTTGTCGTAAGCGATCTCGATCACAACCTGCGCACTGAAGAAAGGCAGGCTTTGCATCATGTATGTTAAACAATTAATCTTTAGAATTGCAGTAGTTCATGTCCTTACAATGTGTGTGATATCTCTTCTTTTGTCCATACAGGAAGGAGCAGGTCACCAAGTGTTATCTGCTTTTGTGGAAATTGTATTTGATAATTCTGACAATCTAATGTCGATAAAGATTTGAACTTGGTATACATACACCTTTATCCCTTTTATTCTGGACAAACAGTTCCGCCCTCGCCATATTTGTTGTCATTAGTTTCTAATCTACAGTAGTTGGCCACTCATTGTTACATTTCTTCAGCTAAAGTATGTAAAATTGTTTGTATGCAGGAATACCATGTCACTTAAGCAGGGGCAGAGAGGGTGGTCTGCCCAACACCCTTCCTCAGAAAATTATACTGTGTATATAGGTAAAATATTGTTTAATAGTTGAATATATAATAAAATGAACACGCTTATAGACAAAAAAGATCGGTAATCTGGCGGATAGTCTGCACATTTGTAACTTTGAGGTGCGTGATTCGATCCTCAGTAGCTGCGTTTTTTAAACACATTATTTTTTAAAATTTAAAAAAAAAAAATAGCCGCCCTCATATCTTATTCTTCTTTTTATTTTAGCCTTAAATTTTGATTAACCTAATAATTAACCTTAAAGTCTGATTAACCTAATAATTAAGATTTTATCTTTATATTTTCGATCTATATTAAGTGATTCATTAGATATAAGAAATTATTTTTAAGATAATGTTAAAGATTATCATCCTTTATTGTACTTTTGATTATTTCTAAACTATTATTTTAGAAAATGTAAAATAGTTAACAATCTTATTAAAAGAAAAGGTAAATATGGAAAAAAAAGTTTCAATAATTCTGTTGAGCTTTGAAACATTTAGTTATTTTGAATCATTAAAAAAGTCTCAACAATTCACTTAGTATGAACTAGAGGAAGTATATATTCAACGATTAGCTAAAATTATTTTTGTTGATGTTTCTCCATTAGTTTTAATTTATACGATTGATAGTTTTATAATTTTAAATTTCTGTATGATTTAATTATTTAGTGATATGTAATTTAATTCTTAGATTTTCTGAACCCACTCCGCTAATGTCACTCCCTAAGGCTACCCCATTGGCATAACGCGGGACCTAGGATCATGAGTGACCCCAAGCTAACCCTGTGTTTGGCATATATCAAGCATACTGAGAATAACTGAATAAGACATGTACTATGCAGAAGCTAAAACAATGGATAACTGAAAGTGGGGAAAAAAACCCAACTAGTATGGATATATAAAATATACTAAGAGTTTAGTGATAACTGACAACCACTTAACAACTCAAGCTGAATCTACTACTATGTATGAAAAGCCTCTAACTGAGTTGAGTTGCTGGGACATGCCCCCATCTAACACTAACAAAACTGAAACTAAAAATAATGACTAAAATGAAAGCATGTCTATTGTCCTCGGAATATGAGGACTCACCATTGAAGCTGCTGAATGCGGACCAAGAATCAATCTAAGCGTGATCTGGATGCTGAGTACCTGAACCTACATCATGAAAGGATGTAGCGCAGAGTATGCGTCAGTACTTGGAATGTACTTAGCATACAGGATATAGATACTAAGCTGAACAAATATATATGAGCTGAACAAAGCATAACTGAGCAATGACATAATCTGAGCAAGAATATAAATACTGAAACATAAATGAAAAGCTAAACTGAATGCAATGGCCAAGTACTAATCATGAAGATAACATGTTGAACTGTATACTGATAAAACTGTTGAAAACCTGGTCAAATGCACTAAGAGTCTGACTGTGGGAGCTACTATTAACCGACATAAACCACGTGAGCTAAACGTGGAGTCCGATGTATACGCCCCATCGAGAGGGCTCAATATACTTTGTCATGGGTACAAAGGCATGACTAGCGTGATCACTAAATCTGATGCCCAACAGAGGGGACTTAAAATCCTATGCGGGCACGTAGTTCTGGGACTACGAGGGTACGCTGAACCCTAGTCCAACTCGGTGCTATGTCTACTCCCAACTGAATGTGTATATGACTAAAATGTAACTTAAATACTGAATATCTCAAAATACTAACATACAATCTGAGAATGCAACATTTATATACTGATAATGTGACATTCAAAATCTGGAGCATGATTATCTGTTTAACTGACCTATCATGTATTATTCATAAACTAAGAGAATTTATACAAACTATGGTTTTGAGTTTTATACAAGGAATTATGCAAACGTTCCAAGAAACATGTTATTTCGATTAAGGATACTACAATAGCTAAATCACAACAAATCTCCAAGGGTTTAGAAACCCTAGGTCTAAACAAGGTGTGGATAATCAAGAAACTGACTGAATTCTAGGGACCTAGTGGATGAAAGGAACCCACTAGTGAAATCTCACATAGATGCTGACAAAATCTACAGAGAAATCCTTTGGATTTCGAGGCTGAACTTCGAAGAACGCTTCTGCTTATTCTTGCAAGACCTGGTCACCTCTTTCTCTTCTCTTCGCTCTAAGTTAGGTGATTTTAGGAGAATGAGGGTTTTAGGTAGTTTCTGACTAGTTTACTAAGCTTAGACTGAGTAAAACGATATAGTTTAAGCATTAAACGATGTGGTTTAAGTGTCCAATGCATACGGAAAAAGACAAATGTGACCCTGACTTAAATTTTGCTGAAGTGGCTTCAAGACAGGCTTCACAGGCTGTCATGATGGCCAAGGCCCTTCAAGCAGCTTGTGAAGATGCCCTGCACGACATGGCTTCAATAAAATGGGCATAACTTTTTACTCCGAGCTTGGATTCTTGCAAACTCGGTGGCATTACAAAGAGAATTCGATTATCTCTAATTTGATAGGTCATGGGCCACCTAATTCATTCTGTTTTGAAAGATAAGACCATTTGAAGTTGACCCAACACTTAAAGGTTGAAATGCCCCATTCACGGTCCACTTCACGGACCGTGTGCAGAACCACGGGCCGTGTAGGCCACTGTGGTTCTTCATAGTGAGTTGGGGTTGCACTGAGTCGTCTCCACTACACACTTTACGGACCGTCTAGTGGTCCTTAGTTTTCTCACTGTCCTTTGAGGGGTCTCTGGCTTGCTTTCACAAGCATATTGACGGACCGTGTGGAGTTCCACAGTCCGTGTAGGGGCTCGTGGACCTCTGTGGTTCACCTATTTTTTCCTGGTTCAATCTTAGAAAGATTTTTGAGGTATTATAATATTTCCCCTTGGGATCATTCGTCCTTGAATGAAGGCTACCCAAGCTGAGCATGGGAAAGAAATCTATAATTCCTACCAACTGGCTTCTAGAAACTAATATCTGACTGAATTTAGTTCCATGAACATGCAATTATGCTGAAATGCAAGAATAACTGAGGGAACAAGATACTGAGACTGAATCACACAAGAGTAAACTGAGAGACTGGAGAGGAACTATTACCTCAAGCTGAAATGGAATTGGAAGGAAAGAGGTGAGGATACTTGGCCATCATGGCTGCTTATGCTTCCCAAGTATCTCCCTCTACGGACTGACTCCTCCACAAAATCTTTACTGAAGCGACGTCCTTATTTCTTGACGTACGAACTAGACGGTCAAGGATTTCAACTGGCACCTCTTCATAAGTGAGACTATCTTTCACAGCCACACTCTCTAATGGTACTACTGATGTCGGATCACCCACACACTTCTTCAAAAGAAAATGTGAAAGACTGGATGAACTGCTGCTAGTTCTGCTGGCAACACTTAATCATAGGCCACATTACCAACCCTTCTCAGGATTCTCTAAGGATCGACATAGCTACGACTTAACATCCCTTTCTTGAAAAATCTCATCACCCCTTTCATAGGTGACACTTTCAGGAAAACCCAATCATCGATTTCAAACTCTAAGTCCCTTCTCCTCACATCTGCATAGGACTTCTGACGACTTTGAGCTGTCTTTAGTCTAGCTCTGATGAGTTGAACTTTCTCCATAGCCTCATGAACCAAATCTGGCCCAATCAAGGCTGCTTCACCTACTTCAAACCAACCAATTGGGGACCTGCATCTACACCCATATAGTGGCTCATACGGGGTCATCTGAATATTGGAATGAAAGCTATTATTATAGGCGAACTCTATGAGAGGTAGGTGATCATCCCAACTACCTTTGAAATAGATCACGCAAGCTCTCAACATGTCCTCTAAGGTCTAAATAGTACACTCTGCCTGAACATCCATCTTTGGATGAAATGTCGTACTGAGATTTACCTGAGTACCAAGACCTTTCTGAAACGATTTCCAGAAATGAGAGGTAAAGTGAGGACCTCTATCTGAGATGATAGACAAGGGAACCCCATGTAACCTGACTATCTCATTGATATAGAGTTTGGCGTAGTTCTTCGCTGAATCTGTAGTTTTGCCAGCCAATAAGTGAGCGGACTTAGTGACTCTGTCCACTATCACCCAATTGGAGTCATGTTGTCTGCGAGTACGAGGTAAACCCGTAATGAAGTCCATGTTTATCAATTCCCACTTCTATGTAGGAATGTTAATCTCTTGAGTCATTCCACCTAGTTTCTAATGTTCTACCTTAACCTGTTGATAGTTAGGACACTTAGCCACAAAGTCTGCTATGTCCCTCTTCATGTCGTTCCACCAAAAGACTTCCCATAGATCACGGTACATCTTAGTGGCATCTGAATGAATAGAATATCTGGAATTATGGGCTTCTGTAAGGATGTGCTGCCTAAACTGACCCACATTTGGAACACAAAAGCGACCCTGGTAACGAAGTACACCATCTCCCCATTGGGAGAAAACCTCAACAATTTGTTGATGAACTGCACCTTTCAACTGAAATAATATAGGATCACTATCTTGTTTTTTCTTAACCTCCGCTACCAATGAAGATTCTGACCCATTCTAAACTATCAGACCACCATCTGATGTGTCCGTAAGGCAAACTCCTAAGCGAGCAAGCCGGTGAACATCTTTGGTTAACTCTTTCTTTTCTTCCTCAACATGTGCTACACTACCCATAGATATTCTACTGAAAGAATTAGCCACTACATTGGTCTTACCTAGATGGTAAAGCAGATTCATGTCATAGTCTTTGAGGAATTCAAGCCATCTCCTCTGACGAAGATTAAACTCTTTCTGGGTGAACACATATTAGAGGCTCTTATGATTTGCAAACACATCAACATGAACACCATACAAGTAGTGTCTCCAAATCTTTAGGGTAAATACTACGGCTGCAAGCTCGAGGTCATGAGTCAGGTAGTTCTTCTAGTGGATCTTAATCTGTCTAGAATCATAAGCTATGACCTTACCTAGCTGCATCAACACACAACCTAGGTCGACCCTAGATATATCACAATAAATTACATACCCGTCTGAACCATCTGGTAGAGTCAAGAAAGGAGCTGTAGTCAACCTAGTCTTCAGTTTTCAGAAACTTTTCTCACATTCATCTGACCACTAAAATTTGACATTCTTCTTAGTCAACTTGGTCAATGGAGAAGCTATGGATGAAAATCCTTCAACAAATCTCCTGTAATAACCTGCCAAACCCAAAAAACTTTTGATATTTGTTTGAGAGGTGTGTCTGGGCCAGTGTTTCACTGCCTCAATTTTCTGAGAATCCACTAGGATCTCTTCGCTAGATACCACATGACCAAGGAAAGAGACCAACTGTAATAAAAAATCAGATTTGCTGAACTTAGTGAATAACTAGTGATCTTGGAGAGTTTGCAGAACAACTCTCAGATGAGTTGCGTGCTCCTCTTCACTCCGAGAATAAATGAGGATATCATCGATAAAGACGATAGCGAACAAGTCCAAATACTTTTTGAACACCCTATTCATTAAGTCCATGAAAGCGGCAGGAGCGTTTGTTAATCCAAAAGACATAACTACAAATTCATAGTGACCATACGGAGTTCTGATGGTTGTCTTCGAAATGTCACTATCTCTGACTCTGAGCTGATGATAGCCAAATCTAAGGTCTATCTTAGAGAAGCAACTAGCACCCTGAAGTTGGTCGAACAAGTCATCAATCCTGGGGATGGGATACTTATTCTTAATTGTGACTTTGTTCAACTAACGATAGTCAATGCATATCCTGAGAGAACCATCTTTCTTGTGCACGAACAACACTGGAGTGCACCCCTTGGAGAGATGTTGGGTCTGATGAAGCCTTTATCTAGAAGGTCTTTCAACTGCTCTTTCAATTCCTTAAGCTCGGCTGGAGCCATTCTGTAAGGAGGAATTGAAATAGGCTGGGTATCTGGGAGGAGTTCTATTCCGAAGTCGATTTCCCTTTCGGGAGGAACTCCGAGAAGATCTTCCCGAAACACTTTTTGAAACTCATTTACTACCGAAACTGACTCAAGAGTTGGAGTTTCGGAGTCTGACTCCCTAACCCAAACAAGATGATAGACATAACCTTTGGAAATCATATTTTTGGCCTTAAGGTAAGAGATAAATTGACCTACAGGTACTGAGTTACTACCCTTTCATTCTAAGACTGGCTCGTTTTGAAACTGAAACCGAACGATTCTAGTTCTACAATCGACTGAGGCATAACAGGAATGTAACCAATCCATGCCTAGAATGATATCAAAATCTACCATTTTTAACTCTACAAGATTTGCTGAGGTGACTTTCTGAGAGAATGTGACAGGGCAATTTTTGTATACCCGTCTAGTTATAACTGGGTCACCAACTAGAGTAGAGACTGAGAATGGTTCTGAGAGAGTTTATAGAATGACACCGAAGTTTACTTCTATATAGGGAGTTACATAAGACAGTGTATCCCCTGGATCTAACAATGCATAAATATCTAAATGAAAGAGGTGTAACGTACCAGTGACCATATCAGGAGAATTTTCATGGTCCTGGTGAGCTTGGAGAGCATACAACCTGTTCTGGTGCTGACGGCTACTTGTACTAGATGAAGCACCCTGCTGAGTTGGGTGACCTGTTGGTGCTCCTAGAGATATAGGCTGAGCCCTATTGTTGTTAACCCCTTTCCCCTACTTGGCATAAGGGAAATCCTTCAACCTATGGCCAGACTGACCATACCCAAAAAACCCTTCCATACCTGCAAGACACTCGCCCGGATGGTTCTTACCACACTTTGGACAAGTTGGGAAAGTCCTGTTACCTGAAGTACTCCCTAGAGACTTAGAGCCTGATGTCCTACCTTTCTGATCCTGTCGAAGCCTGAGGCATGGAGCACTAACTGATGAAGGTGTTGGGGTTGTAGTCCTTTGCTGAAACTGTGAGCGATTCCCACCGCCTGACTTTTGCTGTGAGTATTCATAATTTCCTGTTCTAGCCTTCTTATTGTCCTTAGCCATTTTCCTAAGCTTTTCTCCCTTAACTAGCTGAGCATGAGTCATGAGTCTCGAGATATTAATAACCCCTTACAGCATAGCATTCCTGCACTCGGTCTTTACCAAATCAGATACTCCAAACAAGAACTTGCTCATTTGTGTCCTCGAATCAACAACAATATGTGGAGCATACCTGGAGAACTGAGTGAACTTCAGTCCGTATTCTTGGACCAACGTTGAACCCTGCTTCAAGTTCATAAACTCTTGTGCCTTAGCTTTTCTCAACTCCCTTGGGAAGAACCTATCCAGAAAAGCTCCAGTAAAATAATCCCAAGTCACAGGAGCTGCATCCGTACCCCTGTTGTCTTTCCAATGAGTGAATCAGATATGAGCCACATCCTTAATTTGGTAGGATGCCAGCTCCACCTTGTCATTTCCAATCACTTGCATCACCTCTTGGATCTTATTAACTTCATCAATGAAGTTTCAGTGTGTCCTCACCAACCTGCGACCCTAGAAACTCAGTTGAATTCATCCGAACAAAGTCTCAAACCCTAGCTGTGGCTGATCCACCATTAGTGTTTGCAGGAACTGTGGCCCACTGATTGTTTTGATTGGCTACACTCTGAGCCAAGAGCTGGATCACATTCCAAAATTCTGCATTTGTAACCTCATGGTTCGGGACTGGAGGAACTGCGTTAGCATTGCGTGCATTAGTATTTTGTGTGTTAGCTCTACGACGAGGCATGATCTGAAACGCATAGCGATGGATTAGAAAGGAGAAGTTGAATCATACCTCACGCACGATAATAATAGCAAAGAAAGTGATGTCTTTCTTAAAAAAAAATTGTAGCCTCTCCTTCATAGGTGTGGCGCGCTTCACACTCATGAAAGGGACTCTACTTAGTACGGCTTTCAGACACCCTAGGACTCTTGAACCTAATGCTCTGATACCAAGTTTGTCACTCCCCGAGGCTACCGCTTTGGCATAACAGGGAACCTAGTATCACGAGTGACCCCAAGCCAACCCTGTGTCTGGCATATATCAAGAATATTGAGAATAAATGAATAAGACATATACTATGCAGAAGCTAAAACAATGGATAACAGAAAGTGGGCGAAAAAACCCAAGAAGTCTGAATATATAAAATATACTAAGAGTTTAGTGATAACTAACAACCACTTAACAACTCAAGCTGAATCTACTTCTATATCTGAAAAGCCTCTAACTAAGTTGAGTTGCTGGGACATGCCCCCAGCTAACTCTATAAAAACTGAAACTAAAAATAATGACTAAAATGAAAACATGTCTATTGCCCTCGAAATAGGAGGACTCACCACTGAAGCTGCTGAATGCGGACTGAGAATCGATGTAAGCGTGATCTGGATGCTGAGTATCTGAACCTACATCATGAAAAGATGTAGCACAGAGTATGCGTCAGTACTTGGAATATACTGAGAATGCAGGATATAGATATTAAGGTGAACAAATATATATATGAAACAAGGATATAAATACTGAAACATAAATGAAAAGCTAAGCTGAATGCAATGGCCAAGTACTAATCATGAAGATAACATGTTGAACTGTATACTGATAAAACTGCTGAAAACCTGGTCAAATGCACTAAGAGTCTGACTGTGGGAGCTACTATTAACCAACATAAACCACGTGAGCTAAACATGGAGTCCGATGTATACGCCCCATCAAGAGGACCCAATATACCTTGCCAGGGGTATAAAGGCATGACTGGCGTGATCACTAAATATAATGCCCAACAGAGGGGACTTAAAATCCTACGTTGACACGTAGTTCTGAGATTATGAGGGTACATTGAACCCTAGTCCAACTCGGTGCTAAGTCTACTCCCAACTGAATGTGTATATGACTAAAATATAACTGAAATACTGAATAGCTCAAAATACTGACATAAATCTGAGAATGCAACATTTATATACTGATAATGTGACATTCAAAATCTGGAGCATGATTATCTGTTTAACTGACCCAGCAAGTATAATTCATGAACTAAGAAAATTTATACAAACTAGGGTTCTGAGTTTTATACAAGGAATTATGCAAACTTTCCAAGAAACATGTTATTTCGATTAAGGATACTACAACAGCTAAATCACAACAAATGTCCAAGGTTTTAGAAACCCTAGGTCTAAACAAGGTGTTGAGAATCAAGGAACTGACTAAATTCTAGGGACCTAGTGGACGAAAGGAACCCACTAGTGAAATCCCACATACCTAGTGAAAAAATCTAAAAGGATTTCGATGCTGAACTTCGAAGATTGCTTCTGCTTGTTCTTGGAAGAGCTGGTCGTCTCTTTCTCCTCTATTCGCTCTAAGTTAGTTGATTTTAGGAGTATGAGGGTTTTAGGTAGTGTATGACTAGTTTACTAAGCTTATACTGAGTAAAACGATGTAGTTTAAGCATTAAATGACGTGGTTTAAGTGCCCAAAGCATAGGGAAAAAGACTAATGTGACCTTGACTTAAATTCTGCCGAAGTGGCTTCAAGACAGGCTTCACGGGCCGTCATGATGACCAAGGCCCGTCAAGCAGCTCGTGAAGATGCCCTGCCCGATAGGGTTTCACTAAAATGAGCATAACTTTTTACTCCGAGCTTGGATTTTTGCATACTCGGTGGCGTTGGAAAGAGGATTCAATTATATTTAATTTGATAGTTCATGGGCCACCTAATTCGTTTTGTGTTAAAAGATATGATCGTTTAAAGTTGACCCAACACTTAAAGGATGAACTGCCCCATTCACGATCCACTTCACGGACCGTGTGGAGCACCACGGGCCGTGTAGGCCACCGTGGTTCTTCACAGTTAGTTGGGGTTGAACTGAATCGTCTCCATGACACCTTGATCTTCCATTTCTTAGATCATACTCCCTCTATTCCCTCTTATATACTAGCTTGTACACACATTTCCTTTTCTAACATTTTGATCTCCTATTGAATAATTTTCCTATACAGTTAATGTACGTACTTTAAATACTTATAAATTGACTTTTAGAACAACAAAAGATGCAACAGATATCACAGTGCTGCATTGTACTTATTTTCTTTTCGTATCTACAAGGCATGCATATTCAATACAACAGAGTCCATTTCCCCAACAACTTGATACTTTCTTAGCCTCATTAGATTCTTTCTGAAGTAAATTTTTGTTCCTCATTTACTTATTTGTTTTCTTTAAGGTTATTACTATAGTTGTTAGCTGTCTAGTTTAATATGTGATTACCATTGCTATTACGTAATCGAGTAATGTCTAAACAATCATTTATCTATTTCCCTGAAGCTTTTCACAAACATGACCATTAATTACGGTTGTCTTCACAGCACAACCATTATAGAACAAGCTATGAAAACAACTCGGATTGTTTATTGCTCCAGCTTCATTACTCAAATAGTTTACACACTACAGTTACTTTGTTATCTACCCACTCATGTTTACACTTCTTTTAAGTTCCCTTTTCATATACTTTTCCGTGATGTATAATAAAACAATAAATTAATGTTGGGTCCGGGCTTTGCCCTGGCTACCCCCACTAGTATATATATATATATGCCAAAAACATTGACTAAATCACCTTATAAACAAGTGTACATTATTTTATTTTATTTTACCAAATAATCATGTCCTTGACTAAATGACGTGTCCTTTGACTACTTTTTTTTCTTCCTAGTCTCTTGGGATTTTGAATTAAGGGTGACAATAAGGTTTGAAAACTAAATGGTAGTGACTCAAGTTATTTTAATTGAGTGTAGGTGAAATTATATAATTAAGGATTAATGATTTATTAAAAATGTGTGGGAGTTGCCCTTAAGTTTTTAAATTGACACTTTGGTCCATTATATTAAATGAGGGGTAAAAAGGTAAAGATTAAAACTCCTATTTTAACTAAAAAGGAAGGGAACCCAAAAATGGGAAAAAAGGAGAGAAAAACCTACCATATTTTGCCACTTATTCAACAAATGAGTATATATGTTACAACATATATTAATTTTTTCGCAACAGATGACTCATGTTGAATAAGTCATTTATTGTAACAAACAAATGACTTGTCTGTTGCAAAAAAATAGTCATATGTTACAACAAATGACTTATTTGTTGCAAAGATGCATTATTTGTTGCAACATATTACTTACCTCTGCAATAGATGACTTATCTATTGCAATAGAATAGTCATATGTTGCAATAGTTGAATAATCATATGTTGCAACTGATGCCTTATGTGTTGCAATATGTATTTTATATGTTGCAACATATGACTTATCTGTTGCAACATATGACTTATCTGTTGCAACATATAAAACACTTGTTACAACATGTAAGAAATGGGTGGCTGCTTCTAGTTAAACCCTCTGGCTGTCTCTGCCCCCCACCGGCCCTTCTCCTTTACGGGTCTGGATTATTCACGTTGTTTCAATCATCGTGGTCGATGGAGAAGAAGGAAATGAATGTTCTTTTGGAAAAATGTATAATAATACACCAACCGAGACGTAGGGCCGGGGTTGGTCTTTCTAATCAATCGGAAAATGAACCGATGTGAAGATCTTGAATGCAAGAGTGAGTTAGCCTTCGTGAAAAAAAGCCTCTTCATTGCAAGCGGATATTATCAGTTGCAACATATAAGACATATGTTGCAACATATAAGACATATGTTGCAACATATAAGACATATGTTACAACATATAATAAGGCATATGTTACAACAGAATAATCATATATTACAATATATGACTTATTTATTGCAATTGAATAGACTTATCTCTTGCAACATATAGCTTATTTGTTGCAACATATTAGGCATCTGTTACAACTTCAGTAGTAGCTTCAACAATAGCTTCAACAATTACTTGATTGTCTACAGATTTCTTCAATGACTTTAAATTTCTAAAATCAAAGCAAAATAATAACGAAGAAGAAGAAGACGAAGGAGGAGGAGAAGAAGAAGGAGAAGAAGAAGAAGGAGAAGAAGAAGCAGGAGAAGAAGAAGCACGAAGAAGAAGAAGAAGAAGAAAATAGGGAGGAAGAAATCTGAAAAGAGAAACAAAAGAGGAAAAAGGGGGAGAAAGATATTTGAAAAGAGAAAGAAAGAAAGATGAAAAGAGAAAGAAAGAAAGATTGAAAAGATAATGAAGGGGGACACTAAAATTTGAAATTTTAGTGTTTCAGTAATCTTCACGCAGAACTGGAGGGGGCGAGGAAGTACTCAGAAATACAACAATTTTTAGACGACGTATGTCACTTTAATTATCACTTAAATTTCCCAAGCTTCTTCTCCATTTTTTCCTACAATTTTCATGTATATATATGTTGGTTAATTGTTTTGATATGCATTCAATTTTCTTTTACCCGTTTGGATTTGAATTGATTTCTATTTGGGGATCTATGATATTTAAACCTTTTGATTTAGGTTTATATATAGAGTTGTGGATGATTGTCAAAGTTTTGATATTTGATTGGATTGGCTATATGTAGGGACCAAAGGGGTAAAAAGAATATAGTTGATGTTTTCCCCTTCTTTGTGAAACTCGATTCTGGGTTTTCGATGTTGATTTAGGTTTATATACGCATGTTGTCTTTTTAACAAATATTCTCTCATTCTTTGTCTCTGATAATTCTTTCATGCATTCTTATATGTTTTAATATGTTGTTAATTTGGACTAAAAATGTGACTTATTCTTTAAAAAGAAACAATTTGATAGGTAAACTGTATATTAAATTTACTACTACACAATATCAATTAAAACCAACTGAATGTTTTATACTAGTTACCTTTTATCTCTCGAATTAGCCAATGATGAAACATTTTATGTTGGCTGTTAATGTTTACATTTTATATAGTTCCTTATATATTGCCGTTTTGCAATGTAACAATGTTGGAACTAGTTCGTGAATGTCATATATGACTTGATTTGTGTAATATTTTGTGTTATAGGATGACATTCAATTGAATGTATTTGTTAAACTTATTACATTACATTACACTCGACACTACTATGAACAAAAGGAAATGTGAGAATTTTCCCGTTAATGAGAACTTACAGGAAGGCCCTTGGAATTTTTTATTGCATACTCATCTCTAAAGCTTCCCATTAACGTGAACTGATGGGAAGGCCCTTGAAATTGTAACAAAAGTTGATTTGGGATATTGTTATGTTCTCTCTCCTCAACCCTCATCCTCATTAGTTACTGTTTGTTTTTCCTGCAAAAAAAATCATGGTTTCTCTATTTCCTCTTTCCTTTTTTGGTCTTACTAAGCACTGTTAAGTTCTATAGTAATCTGTAGGTCTCTATTTGCTCAGCACAATGTTGTGCACACCTCTTTATGAGATTTGGTGTTTGAGCTATTAAGTTATCTTTTTCTCTCTTCTATGGCTTTTCTTAGCTGCCATCTCAATCCTGTCTCAATTTCTGATTTATATTTTGGGTCTTTAGACTACTGTATTTTTTCTGCTTATTAAAATTAGCACTGCAATTGTTTTTGCTTTTACACTTTGCATTGTGTTGTTTTTTTAATTAAAATCAGTTATTCTTTTATGAGAATTTGTTAAATTTTTTATAAATATTATATTTACGTTGCTAAATCTCATGTAGGCCAACAGGTCTACCGATAGTTGTGAAGAAAGCATATTAATGGATCTTTAAAAAGCAAAAAGAGTTTCTAGCTTTCTGACAGAAGGTCATAATGACAATACCAAACAACATAAAATACATAATTGCTTAGAAATGACTCAAAAAGAAGTACTGTTGTTTGAGAGGCACCTAAAAGGTTGACAGGAAACAACTACTCGCCTTCTTGCTAATGCAAATCGTGTCAAACGTAGTGGAACAGTACCTCAAATACATCATGATCTTACTATTTCGGTGTCTTGTTCTGCTGCAAGATCAGGTTAGAACATCATGACATCCTTATGATTATGCGACTACCTCATTAAATGTATTTGACAAGGGCAAAAATGTTATTCCTTCTATTCATGCTCTTAAAAAAGACAGACCCCCAGAACTATAGTCTTGTTTTTAGTTTATGTGCCAAACCTGCTACTTTTGCATATTATATAAAATGTATATCTATAATTTTTTTCTGATTTCTCTAAAATTTGGTTTAAACCAATGTTCATGTTCTCAGATATTGGTAATAAGAAGGGTTAACGAATTAGCTTCTCATTGATATTTGCACGTCTTAATGTTAATTAAGTTGATACTTGCATGCTATCCTCTTTTTTGTTCTTTCTAATGAAGAAATACTGGTTAGACAACATGAATCAGATAACAAGATATAATCTATAGGACATTTAGGTTGTTGTGACTTGTGTCAGCGCTGGATATTTATGTTGAGAAAAAATGTTGCTCTATGTTAGAGTAGAGGCAAAATGTAGAGCACATTCGATGATTTATAGTTTATATATTATAAGTTTGATTCATTGGATCGTCTTATGAACTTATTATAATAAAAAACTCTGATTAGGCATATTGGACATACACTATTTATTATTATTACTTCAGTATGAATCAATGTTTGTTTCTACCTCGATGCAAGATTGAAACATGATCAATACTGTCTGAAGCCATATATATATGTATGTGTGTACATGAGAATGTTAATTTCTTACACATATTAGTGCAATATCATTTTTCTAATTGTAGTTAAACAATGTAAGTTCTATTGTTACAGTAAAAAAATGGTATCAAAATAAAGTATGCTGGGCACGAACTATGACCAATCTAGTGTATAGATAAAATATCAAAGATTTCCATAAATCCTTTCTATATAATCCCCGTTAGGTAATAAAAGTGAATTTGTTGTTGCACTTTTTTCTTATACAACTAAGTTTTTTTTACGGGAAAGCACAGTCTCCGTGCACGCATGCTCCACCAAGTTTTTCATTCAAATCCCTGCAATCACTGGAGAATTTTGCGATGGTAACCATGGAATAGGTTGTGCCACCGCTTCTAGAGAAAGAAATTACAAATATGGCGATATCATTAGGCTAGTGGAAGAGTTATTGAAGTATCGATTTAATATCACGAAGCTTCTACAAGAAGATCTTACTCACTCTTCCTGTCCTAATTTAGCTTCTAATTACCTGCGACTTGCGTTCATGACAAATTTGCTTCTGTTTACCATCTAAGTTGGGCCAATGCTCAAAAATAATTAATTTGAGATTAGATCTAAATGATAAAAAAAAAATTCTCCTAGTGGCGATATTTTCTTTTTTTGGGGGTGAATGTCTCCTCAAGTGGAGTTTTGGCTCCATTTGTTTTACTAGTTCTGGAAACGTGCGAAGCACGTTTATCCTTTACTATTATACAAATTTCTATAGGCCTAATTTAACATTGATAATTATTATACATTATTCTTTTGTATGTGGGCAAATGTAACACTGTCAACTAATTCTTTTCATTTAATTTTTGTTTTTTTTTTGCAAAATATGAAATGTTGAATAATGTAAAACTAATTAAGATAATATAGCATATAGTAGTATGTGATATAGCGAAGAAATCTTGTTCAAAATTTAAGAAATGGACGTAAGTATATATAACAAAATTAATAAAGACATAAAGAATAAACATATATTTACTATGTTAATGAGGAAAAAGAGAACGGCTAATCATTTTTTTTACAAAAGTTTATAAGAATTATAAGATGATGAAACACAAAACTGAAGCAGACTAATATTTGTGTTCACTTTATATAAATATCATCTCCAGAAGTCTATTAAAAGGCGCAAACAATTGCAACCCAGAAAAATTATCATAAAATATACAAAATATATGTATAAAGCGCAAATATATATGCATACAAAAAGAATAAACTTTTGAGCAAGATAACTAAGGAACATTAGTGAATATATATATATATATATATATATATATATATATATATATTTTTAAAAAAGACACAATAATAATACAACCCACCTTAAAACAAGTTTCATCATATAAATTGAAAAACAACCTTGCAATAAGGTGTGTACAAATTTCAACAAGAGTTGTCTGCACCCATGGACCAATATGGGAATAACTCTCACTCCCTCCCCATCCAGAAATTTCACAAACCTTTCTATATCATGCTAAGACCCTACAAGATATCATGGAAAAAAAAACTAAGGACTCTACAAGATATATATTCCTCAATAACCCCAATCGAAAGGCGATTTGGATGTTTCCTTAATAGGTTTGATGTAAAAGGTCACTTAGATGCTTTCTTTTATTCCCAGATTTTAATGGTGGAGTTTGAAGCATGGCTCATCAATAATCACTGAAGAAATGCGTGTAGGAACATACAAAAGAAATACTGAAATTACAGTGTGGAGTGGTACTGTAGCATTTAGTTGCATTCAAGAGATGAATAAACTGTAGAATTATACTAAAACACTTTCCAAAATACCTATAGGTATGTAGTGATAGTACCAAATGAGTACCACAATAAGGGTCCAAATCCTGGAAAAGTTCCCTCTTTTTGAAATGGAAAACAAAGACAATAAGTGTTTTTAGAACAATATTAATATTATTTAGCAAAACAACAAAATGATACCAACCGAAAATGCAAAATCATTTAGTGTTCCATATTAACACAAATATGAGCACATTCCTGAAGAGGCGCTCAGGAGCAAACTAGGAGTATTAAGGCAGACATCAACTGTTCAATCCTTGCTCAAAAAGAAGAAACTATAATTATGCAGCCTGAGGGAGACACCTGAGTTAAAAAGTCTTATTAGTTCAGTTTTGTCAAGTAGAATACCAATGTTGCACTTTCTAATCAGTTATGCAACCTTAGGTAGAACACTTGATTAAAAATCAGGAACTAATGTTGTCTGTTAGGATTCATTAACACATAGGAGTGGCAAAGAAATAATATTGTCTTCGTATGACCGTATGCGTCACTATTTCACTAGTAGTGGGATGATAGAAGTAAGATAGCGTTCACGGTTTAATTACTATACAACAGTAAGAAAATTTTCTACTTGCTAATTATGAATCTATAATTTCGACATTGATTGTTCTTTTCTCCAAGAATAGAAGTATTTTCATAATGAAACAGATCAATCGCAAATAAGATAATTTGAACCATTCAGATTATAATAGGTACATGGAATTGAACGTCTAAACCTCTTTTTTCTCCTACTATTCTCAACAAGCATCGAATAGATAAACTCGATAGTCGACAACATCATTTTCCATCTCAATTTTTGGCGATTCCAATTACAATCCAACTCTCTTAAGTGCCAAGTGTTAAATAGTAATCAAAACCATTTTACCGAACCTCGCTGTAATCAAGAATTTAAATTATAAAAACATCATGCCCCAAGGAATCAAAAGAAGGCATAAAATGATAGGACGGTAAACGAGAAATGAAGCTAATCCTCTAAATGAGGAGAATAAACCTTTGAAAGTTCTAGAAGAACATCTTCAAGGATATTAGGGTTTTTGAGATCAAGAACAAGTTGTTCAATATATATTATTTTGCGATCCTTATTGGCTGATGCTCCGACATTGGAAGACAACGATAATATACCTCCTATTCCTCTGAAACTTCCGACACCTATTAAGAGAGAGTGAGGTAAGTTTGTCATTCTAAAGCCTCAATCGAATGTTTTATCATTTTCTTCCGTCCTCTTTCTCTAATTTATTTTCTCTCCTCTTTCTTCTATTCCAGAGCTGAACAAAGACTAAATAGAAGTATGAAAAAGAATAGTATATATAATCCTATATGGGAAAAGATTATAATGTAATGTTAGAATACGAGTAGGAACAAGAATAGTATATAGGATCTTGCCGTTTCAACTTGGAAGTAAATCTTACTCGGGTTCTCTCTTGATTCATGCAATAATCATATTTCGTTCCATAATCTCATTAATCACTAATGTTAGACTTTTTCATTCTTTAACAAATAACATACAAAATAAATGAACCTTGCACGTAGAGCAACCTTAAAAGGTAGCTCATTAGGTGAGGATTTGCCAATACCATATAAGGATACTGATTTCTCTTCCCACAATCGTTATGGGACTCTAACACTATCTGTGCAGGAATGTTTCTTGGACTCTTTAAAAATATAGATGGGTGCATGTCAGATACTTTAAAAGTAGTACAATTTTTGGATTATCCGAGATGGTTGCGACAACATTTTTTGCTAGTCCAAGCAACATAGAGATTCATGACCTATAAAGTACATAAGTAAGACATGATCATTACATATATTACAATATAGTTGATTAATACCTATATATATATATATGTTCCGTTTCTGGAAGTGCATTGGTCTAAAGGAGGAAAGTTGTTTTAATTTTTTTTTTTGTTGAGAAGAACATTGAGAAACATGTTGTGAGATAGTACCCAAGAGAAATATGACAAAGATCATTCCAAGAAAGTTGTCATAAGGTGCATGAATTCAAGCACGGGTGGGGCTATCATTGATATAATGATATGTACACATTACATAAAAATGACTAGTAAATTCTATAATGATTGCCCTCGTTTATTATATCAAATCTAATAAGGTTAATAGAAAAGAATAGAAAAAACTATAATTTTAATTAGATTTTATCTTAAAGAAAATAAACACAAAGTCGATATAAAAAAAAAAAGATATCATTCAACACAATCTCACTGTTTTCCTTTTTATCTTCAATTACAGCAGAAAATGACTTGTAAATTTCATCAATGATTGTCTACATTGATGGTGTCGCAATTTTAAATCAAGTGGTGAATTTTGTCTTTGTTTAGTTTGGGAGTAAAAGAAAGACGAGAGAAAATAAATTAGGGAAAGCAAAAGGAAGAAAATGATAAAATCATCCGATTGATGCTTTAGAATGACAAACATACCTCAGTCTCTCTCATTCGTGTCAGCAACGGAAGAGTAGGAGGTATGTCATTGTCGTCTTCCAGTGCTAGAGTTGTAACACCCCAGAAATTTTTTGAGCTAAGACTCGAACCATCCTTCATTGTGAATAGGATTTTACCGAGGAATTTAAAATTTCTTAAGTGTTAAGGTCACTAGATGTAGCACCTTGAGTTCCAAAAAGAACTAAATTGGAAATAG
>JAJONR010006730.1:0-42333 GCA_029582245.1 Solanum etuberosum | reverse complement strand
GTATATTGCATGTTTGTTTTACTTGTATATTTGTTTTTATCTCCTCCTCAATTTGAAAAAAATGAAATCAGTCGGGACCCACATTTGTGGATTTCGAAAGATGCCTAACACCTTCCCTTCGAAATAACTTGAACCCTTATCTAGAATCTAATGGTTTCGTAGACATTTTTAATTGGTTTCCTAGTTTTTTCCTAAAATTAGGTGGCAACTCCTTTAAAACATCTTTCTTCTTGAAATTCTTTTAAAATCGACTTAATTATTTATTTTTCGAATCACCGCGACGTTTCGCCCTATTTGAATAAAGTAGGGATGCAAACAACCTTCTTGTGGGTACATTTTGGAATGGAAGAATTCTTCAACTCCACGACTAAACTCCAGATTGCGGGCAATTTTCTTGGTGGCCATTGCTAAAAGTTTCTTCTTTACCATTTTGCTATGAAGAAGACATAATTATTAGAGAACTTTAATAATTTATTAGGAATTAATTAGTGTAAAATATAATTAATAAAATAAAACTTAAGTAATAAAGAAAAGAAAGTAAAAAAGATATAAAAAAAAATACAATTTCTGACATGACGTTGGCGTAGCGCTAATGTGGCAGCGAGTGTAATACACCACATACTCTGAGAGTGGTGTTGCACATATCAGGGTGGTATTAAATTCACTTTTAAGTAGTAAAGGTGTATAATAGATCGTTATGATAGTTGAAGCGTGTAACTGACTTTTCGGTACAAGTTTAGGGGGAAATCCATGCATTTTTCCCTTTTAAGTATTGTGTTTTACATTTTACTTGTGATTTATGTTAGAAAGTATATTTAAGAGATTCAATATTATTACTCCTCCCTTGTATATATGTATTATATATTTTTTCAAATTGCGAATATAACTTTGATTATGTTTCTAATTATTGACAAAACCGAATAATCAAACCGAAAAAACCAAACTGAAAAGATAAAAACCAAACCAGACCAAATTTATTTCGGTTTGGATTGAGTTACACTTCTTCAAAACCAAAAATCAAAAAACCCAAACCGAATAGTACAAAACCAAACTGAAAATCGAATGAACACCCCTAAAGTAATGTAATTGATAAATTATAAATATAATGTATTTCAAATTTTAAGGTCTTTAATTCGATGTATAAAAAATGTGAATCGTTTCTAGCGAATTATATATCAAGAGACTTGAAATATCAAGAGGATTTTATATCTAAATTTTAGGATTGTTTAGAGGTGATTTTGAGTTGATCGAGATTGAATTCGTTAGAGTATACTTCATGTATAGTCAGTGTATCGTTCATATTTAGTTAAACTATATTTAACCTTTTGAGTGTATCATCATGTATAATAAGTGTACAACTCATATATAGATAAGATATATTGTATAGCCAGTATATAACTCGTGCATATGTAAGATGTATTGTATAGTCAGTGTATACTTTCTATGACTTTTGACAAGCTATATTATATAGTCAATCTATATTTTCGTTGACTTTTACCTAGTTTTTATGTAAATAAACACATGATTATGTTTGTCGTAAACCAATTAATTTATTGTATATATTTGAAATTAACTCAATTTTTTATTACATTGGGTTTCATCTAGTTAAGAAATAAAAGGAAAAAGTATGTAATAAGACATACTTCACAACCATTTATACTATTAATACCTATACTTTTAAAATATTACGTATCTTACCACTAATTAAAATTTTCCTACGCATCTTACACTTAAATACATGTATTTTTGCTACCAGATATATAAAAATAAGGAGAGAGGCGAGCGAGATTGAGGAAGGAGGCGAAGAGATTCGTATGTATCTCAAATACATGCGAATATGTATGTATCTAGAGTGATTCATATGTAACTGCGATACTAGTTACATGGGAGAGTGGCGAACGAGATGGGAGAGAGGCAAACGAGATTTGCTATGTATACCAGATACATGCGAATCCACTTGAAAATAATGTATCTAGAACAAATTACACCTAAATTTGACCCCATGTATCTAAGAGGCACCAAAATTTGGTATGATATGTAATATTGCAAACTAAAGTGTATCTAAGTAATTAACTCTTAAACTAGTGAGATTTATGTAAGTTTTTCGAAATAAAATGCATAAATTGTTGGGAAAATTGTATGAAATATCAAACTATTAATTCAAATTAAATGCAATAGCCATAGTTTATTTTATTTGCAATTCGCAGCAAACATATCATTTTTTTGTCATCTGGTTCGGTATACAATTAGCCATTTTCGGTATACAATTACCCATTCGGTATACAAATGTATAAAATACGTTTGTGTTTGTATAAAGCGAGAAAAAGTGTATATACAAATACAAATACATATATTTTCGTCCTATACACTTATAATTATACAAATACATATCTTATTATACAAATTACAATGTATAAATGAATTTATACAAAACTGAACAATTTGTATAAAATTGGATGTATCTAGCGAATTATACAAATCAAAAGCTCCATAGCAAACATAAAATTTGCTATGGAGCGCAATTATGCAAACTATAGGAGAAAAGACATAAAGTCACCACTGAAGTTGTCCCGTATTTTCATAAAGACACCTTAACTTTGGAAGTGTCCTACCACCCCACAAAACTTTTTAATATCTTTGTAAATGGGCCATTTTGACCCATTCCCTCGTCTGGGTTGTGACCATGCACATGAGGCGCGTGATGCAATGTTTTCAATGCCATTAACCTGTTTAAAAGTGCCACGTGTCGCTTTATTTCTTTATTATTAATTATTTAATTAATTTACATCATCTTCCCCAAATTTAAATTCAAAAGAGCCATTGGTAGCCCTCTCTTCATGATTTCATCTTCTTTTTTTCAAAGCAAGATCAACGTTGGTACTCTCTCTTTGACGAATTCATCATCTTTCCCAAACGCAATAAGGTAGAAATTCATTTTCTCTTTTAATTTTCAGTAGAAAGGATTTTTTTTGTGTATCACTAAAAACATCAGATTCGATTTCATTACCAAAAACAATGAAGGATAAAAGAGTCTGAGAGTCTTCTCAAAAAATGCTAAACTGAAAATACACCACTCAGGAGGACAATGTAACTAAGAAAAAGGTCGAGATTAAGATGATTTATCGATCTTCAACAAAATTGTACTTCGAAATAGCTATCTCCCAATTCAATACTTGATTGGAGCAATAATGGCGAGTTGAGGTCCAAACTTCTCCTCAGCAGCTTTCTCAACCTTAACTCTAAGTTTTGCCAACTGCTTTCTCCTCTCGTATGCTACCTGAGCTCTCTCCTTTCTTCCTCTTCCTCTTGTTCTCGAGTTCCTTGATAGTATCGTAATGGTTCCATCCAACCTATGATGAAAGCTTGCCCAAGAGATCATACTTGTGTCCGGCTTGGAGCCTCAATACCTTTAGAGCATCAGGAATAACCATCCTCTTAATCTTGTCATATGGGGGTGGGACACCCTCATAAATCTTGTGATTAGATTTTGATCGAAAATATCAAATTCAATTCCTTGTTCCTCCAAGAATCTTGACAGAGAGATAAGAAAATGTGAAGAATTTGGAAAGTTGAGAAATAACAAAGAAAAAAAAACTTTTCTACTTTAGTAAAGAATCGGGTCGGGCTAAATGGGTTGAAAAGAGTGAGCATCACGCGCGACAACCCAGACGAGGGAATGAGTCAAAATAGCCCATTTACAAAGATATTAAAAAGTTTTGTGGGGTGATAGGGCACTTCCAAAGTTAAGATGTCTTTATGAAAATACGGGACAACTTCAGTGGTGACTTTATGTCTTTTCTCAAACTATAACTATAATATACAAATACGATTTTTATGTTTGCTATATGTGAAAGTTGCTCTAAATTGTTAGTGTTGAATTTGGGCTTTTGGCCCTAATTCTGTACCGAGCCCATTCTCTATTGATTCCATCGGACGGGTTGGTCCATCATATAAATCTGGTGAGGAAAAATCAATATCTGGTCCCTAATTATAAATTGAGCGCGAGCGAATAATTAAAAAGCCCCTTTTCATTTTTCTTCTGAAATTAAAAACCCTATTTTCATTTTCTTCAGAGATCTGCTGATAATCATTATCCGGCGACGGCGAACCTCAACGTTAAGTTCCTGAACTGAGCAATCGTCTCTCAAAGATGGACTATCATTTTCCGGCGAAATCGAAAACTGAATGAGAAACTCTGGTAAGTTTTTGACATTATGAAAAAAGCAGCAGAAGAAGAAACTCTTCTGTGATTGGTGAAAATCCTCATGATTTTTTATATGAATTCATTGTGAAGGACCATTGATTTTAGTGTTTGTTACAGTACAGTAGCTTTTTCACCTTTTTTGAACAATAACCCTAGTTGATTGTATAGGTCTGTTGCATTTTTTTAACTTTTGTTTTTTGAAATAGAAGAATTTGCTTGAGATTGGTGATATTCTGTTACAGATTAACTTGGTGGCTGTTTAAGTATGAAAATTTTGTTGCATGTAGTTGAAATTAGCTGACTTAGAATGATTTAGATTGTAGGAATGATTTAGATTGTAGGAATGTTACTGGAGAGATTTCACTTATTTGTGGTTGAGTGAGTGACTGAGGTTTCTGTCCGTTGGTTGTAATTTTATATTCCTATATTGAGAAACATAAAATATGTTGGCAGGTTTTTATCTTATATTATACTTTATTGGTTTTGAAAGTGGAGTAATGCATGTATGGTTGGAGTTTCTTCTTATTTATGAATGTTGATGTACTAAAATGATTGTAGGGATACTTATGTCTTCTCTGCATCAATTACTAAAGTAACCAATAAGTATAAAGAGAGATCATGGTTGACACCGACTGTAAGATGAGTTACTTGAGATGAATTGAAGATGGATCAAACTTCAAAGTAGTTGATTGTCATCTGCTAGCTGTCACTTATGTCTCTGTAGTCATTGACTCGACGTTATCAAAGTACTTGGTCATCACTACTGAAATAGTATGCACTTGACGCATACAATGTCTGTCCCATGTGTAGTGTGACTTGGGGATTGATTTTTTTGTGTATGGTCAGCTATCTAAAGTTGTCTTGGATGACTTTCCTTTGGTTCATTCTGGTCTGATGGCTTCACCTTGATCTGATTGAGATGTCTTCTACCCTCTTCTACGTTGCTTTGGTTACGAAGTACAAGTTCGGGTTTGCAGAGGTGAGGATTTTCTCCATAAATGGTCTTAGATTAAAAGGGCTTTGTACCACCCCATTCAGAGGTGGAGCTAGTGTTTTTAGTTTATGCATTCTGGATAATTATCCCTTTTATTTGTTGTGTTCTGGATAGATTATTTGAAAATATTAAATGAAAATTTTAATACAAATACAGAATTTAGTTTAAGTTACTGGGTTATGCTGAACCCGAAGCTTTAATGGTGGCTCCGCTCCTAACCCATTATAATAATTATCTCGTTAGCTTTAGTTTATGAAATATCCTTAGTCAATTATTATTAATCTTAACCTGTTTTCTCAAATATCTCAACTTCTTGTGTGTATAGAAACTTAATGTTTACGATTTATTCAGTTTTTATAGTAATTCACAGATATACATTAGTTTTAGTTTCTAAAATATCATTAGTAAATAGTTGTTAACCTAATTCATTTTCTCAAAATCTCAGCTTCTTGTCGCTAAGCACTTGTAGCTTCTTGCGAGCTCAACACACCTGGCTCCTTGAATAATCTCCCTTATATTTCAGGTATATAATTTTTCATAAAAAGATCTGTGCATCTTAGTACTTTCCCTTAGTATGCTTTATATTTTTCTAATTTAATCTTTATGTACCCTCCAAGGTTATGGCACCTAATAAGAGACAGAAGCAACTTGTTGATAATGGACCTGATGAAGCCTACCTAATCGGGATGCAAAAGTTTTTGGATTATGCTTTTGGAAGAACAGAAGAACTATATGAAATACGATGTCCATGTGTCAAATGTTGTTACACAACTTTAGGAACACGCCAAACAATCGAGTCACATTTGAAGGTTTATGGAATAATCCAAAATTATACTTTAGGGGTGTCTGGAAATGATTCACCAGGTGCTATAGGTGAGGGACGAGGCAAAAAACAAGAGGTTAGATCTATGCGCTCTTTGGGGGCATCTGGAAATGAAGAGGTTAGATCTATGCGCTCTCTGGGGGCATCTGGAAATGAAGAGGTTAGATCTATGTGCTCTTTGGGGGCATCTGGAAATGAAGAGGTTAGATCTATGCGCTCTTTGGGGGCATCTGGAAATGATGTAGGATCCTTCCATCAAAATTCTCTTTACTCTGGTCAAAGTATGGCAACACCTTCTAATAGTACAAGTTCAGATGCTACCATATCTGATTATTCTGGTGAAAGTATGCCATCTCATTCTACTGGTACAAGTTCAGATCCTACCACATCTGTTGGTCAAGGAACGCAAAGAACAAATAAAAATCCCTTGGTTCATGACAAAGAACAAATGCAAATTGATATTACATCGCCTCCGTCTACCGATCAACTTATGCAAGACAACGTAAATGTTGAAATAAGTATGATCTTGCAATTCTACTTTGTTACGAATTTGCATGACTGAATTATAATGCTAAAGTATTTACTAACATGAATTCAAGTATGAAGTTGGAAAAAATATATGGTATAATCATAAATTTATGTATATGGCTTTTATATGGTTTGTACAACATTTCAGACATTTCTAAATTATATGCAAATGTAGGTTCATGTACTACTGGAAAGGTAAGAAGAGGTCGAGGACAGAACAAGTGCCAAGAAGTTGCATCACTTCAAGCTGGACAGAAGTTGAAAGTGACATTTTATAATAATCGAACTGTTGGAAGGAATAGCAATCTATTTTCCAGACACTTGGGAAAATTAGTTCGCGACCATAGCATGTGTCCATTAGGAGTATCATCATGGGATGACATTGAGGAAGAAAAGTTAAATCACATGTGGGCAGCTGTTGAGGTAACACGTGTTCAATTTGCTTATGGGCTCTTTGCTAACCTGAAAAACACCTTTTGCTTATGTGGACAACATAATCGACAATTTTTAGGTTTATGTTAGTGTAATAGATGTGATGGTGTCATGGAGTAGGTTTAAAGCTTTATTAAGAAAGCTTTGAGGACTCTGTAGTTTGGTAGAGCAGACTGTGCAATTGATCTTGATCTGGACCTCAATTTTGTGTTTGCATATTGACAAATGTCCTTTAAATTTGTACTGGCCTTCTTGTTAGTGGCATTGTACAGGTTGCTATTTGGAAAAAATGAAACTAATATTCCTTACTTGGTATTAATATGACACTATTAGATACAGTAAACAAGAACTCACCATGTCTCTTTAAAGAGTGTCCTGGTTGTATCACCTTCTGACTGGTTTAGAACTGCTTTACCTCGTACCTTTTTTCATTTTAATAGTTACAGTTTCTTTAAACAAAAAGGAAGCTGATCCAGTACACTGTCTTCCTCTTTCTCATCTCATAAAAAAGGGGTACAACAAGGAGCTGATCAATTGTCTTATTGCCCATATTTTTGGTTCAATCACCTTCCTAAACTGGTTATCTTGAAGCAGGACCCTCCTTAATATGAAGCAGTAAGCCCAAAAATGGAAATACAAATGGGTTTTCTTGTGAGGGAAGTGATTGGGTGTGATAATTTACAGTAGAGATTATTATAAGTGAAAAAGGGATGTCCAATAGTCTTAATCCCTGAAAAGGTTCTTTTTTGTACTTTTTGCAAATAGAGGTTCAGCTATAGATTTTGGCTTATTCTAATCTGGTGTTAGGGAAACAGATATATGCTATTGATTTACTCTAATCTGGTTTTTGGAGTAACACAGATAAAATTTTAAAAAATTGTTAAGTAGCAGAAAACTGGAGTTTTTGCTAGGTGGCATATTGGAGATACAGTCAATCTTTTTGGAGTTGTGCAAGTATCATATATGACACTAGTCTACATATCGTCTATGTTGAACCTGTGAGTGAAACAGCGGGGGATCCTCTGTTGTGAGCATCAATTACTCTTGTAATTTCATCATACTTGGTGATTTTCATTAGACTAATAAGCATTTAAACACACTGTGATTTTCATTTTACTATGAACAATTATTCTTGGTACTGGCACGAAGATGATCTCTGCAGTTCTGTTTTCATATGCAGCAACTATTTTTTATGTATGTATTATTTGTTTACTAAAATATGTCGTTTATCTTAACCAAAATATTTCATTTATTGCAGGATAAATTTGAGAGTGATGATATGGATAGTCATCGCGGTCACATTTTGGGATGGATGAAAGAATTATGGAACAAATGGAGAGGACAATTACATTTTAAGTTTGTGAAAGGTAAGCCAATCCAAGAGGTTCTTAAGAATACACCAAAGGGCGTAGACAAGAAACAATGGGAGTGGTTGGTAAAAGAACATTTTTCTTCAGAAACTTTTCAGGTTTGACATAATGCCTAGTGATGTAATTTCATTGTCATTCTATGGTCTTTCAATTGAGATTTTATTTATGATATTTATATGTTATGTTCCACAAATATAGGCGAGAAGCAACAGGAACTCAGCAAACAGAGCTAAGTTGAAGATGCCTCATCATACCGGTAGCAAGCCTATTAGAGAAATTATTTATCAAAAGGTATTGTCATAAAATCTCCTTTCCTTTTTCTTTTTTTTTGAAATATTGAGAGGTGTTATTTGACATGTTGACTTTGACTTGAAGGGCGGGAAAAATGGCGACCCACCAGATTTAGCAACTATTTTCTTCGAGACTCGCAAGAAGGATAACAAGCTTGTAGAATCTGAGGCAGTTAAAATACATGTGTGTTTCATTTATTGAACAATGAAAGCTTACTTTAATTTATTATGGTTCTGACTGAAATCTTTCTCTATATATGTGTAGGCTCAACTCCAAGAATTGGTGCAGTCTGAACCATCTCTTCCTAGCATAGAGATAGTGGAAAAATGCTTTGGACCTCAAATTCGTAGCCATGTATTTGGTTTTGGGGGTGGAGTAAAAGCGAAAGACTTGAAAGGTCCCGCTACCTCAAAGGCTGAATTACTATCTGAGTTACGTTCAATTCGAGAGGAAAACCAATCTTTGAAAGGTGGCGCTTCCTCAAAGGTTGAAATACTTCCCGAGTTATGTTCAACTAAAGACGACAACCGATCTTTGATGGATCGCTTGTGTGCCCTAGAAAATGAGGTTAAAGAACTGAAGGAGCTAAAAGAATTATTTTTAGGTCAACACCCTAATATCCAATTTACAAAATCATCTATTTCAGGAGAATGACAATTTGATGAACATACCAAAACTTTGTAACATATTAGTAATTTCCTTCTAGAAATTATTGTGTTTTGATATGGTAAACGCAACACTATATGCGGATTGTCTCTAACTAGTCTTGTAGCGTATCGCTTTTCTTTTCGTTATTTCTCGAGATTTAAATTATGTGCGTTTTGATTTGTATTTTCAAATGTATTTCTTATTATATTAATTTGAGAAAAATTATAATTTATAGTAGTTTTCAAATATACAATAACTTTATCGGCAAGTAACAAATCCTTATCCTATCAAATATAATTTAATGTGCATCGGTCGGTTCGGTTTATCCGTTTTCGATTTTTAAATATGCTAACCCAATAATAAACCAATAAGATATTTTTATCGTTTTTCGATTTATCGATTTGGTTTTCGGTTTACCCAATAAAAAAATGTCCATAAAATATTATATGACTTTTCTAAATGCTTTGATATAGTAAAACAAGAAAGATAATGAGAAATTACATCAATAAGAGAAAATATAATAGGAATGTTATAATTACATGTCACCTCCAAAATATAGTATGAAAATTTTGATGTGAATCAAATTAAAGACCTTTACAAACTTGCAAAAGCTACTACCTACAATTACAAACTAAACTAAAATCAAATAGTCTAACAAGACTAAAACTAAAATCAAATAGTTACAATTGTGAATCATTACTTTAGTATTTAGGTTTTGAGTAAACAGTAAAGACTAAAGTGGCCTAGTGTGAAGTGGGTAGAGTACTGATAATATGATATAGTTATAGTGTCTAGTTATATATTAAATTATTAATATTTAATATTTAGGAAGGATAAAGTAGTAAATTATTACTGTCTTATTGGGTTCGGTTTTTGCACACCCCTAAATAAGATTATACAGTAAAATAATTTATTCCTATAATTAGAAATACTTAAATAAATAACTTATTTTGCGAACAATGGAGCTACTCGGAATTCCGGTAGAGATGGCTTCGTCGGCGAATGTGCTGCGGTGGCTGAAACCCTAACTTTGTCAATTTTGTTTGGGGAATTGGGGTTAGCAGCTGTAGCTTGGTTCTTCTTCGCCGATGGAAGCTTCTAGGAGCTCTTAGCTTACCAGAATCAACATATGAACAATGTAAGCCATTCTTCATTTTTAGTTCATCTGCTATAGCGGTTTTTCTGCAGAAAAATTATCCATGCTAAAGAATTATGATTAGGAATGTAGGGATCTCTGTGAATCACTCAATTCCCTCATCTGAAATCATCGCTCTACTCTTTGCTTTCGACAATACCATCCCATCGAAGCAGACTATACTGACTACAAAAATATAATTCAGCTTTAATTTGCATTAACCTAAGCTCGCAACTATTCCTTCAAATGTTCATTTTCTACTCAATGTCAAATGACCAGAGTGAACCCAGGATTTGAACACTTCGGCTGCACCAATCTAAACTTAAAATAAGAACAACAAAATATGGCTTTAGTTGGCTTCGAACATTGGTCTCGCGGGTACTCCTAGGTGCTCTGTTAGTTACTCCATATTCTAATTTCTCTCAGTTTCCCATGATAAACATATATATATATATATGATTTTTTCCGAAGTTAACGGGTGCACGTGCCCCCAACTTTGCATGTGGGTCTGACTCTGCTGATGACATGGCTACTCTCAAAATGGGTATTCACTTAGGAATTGTTTGGCGTGAGGTATAAGGAATTGTTTGGCGTGAGGTATAAGGTATAATAATCCCAAGATAAAATATAGGATTATTTTATCCCACGTTTGGGTGGAGGTATTAGGTAGTTCTTGGATTATCCCGAGATAGCTTATCGCGGGATCAGTTATCCTGGATAACTTGTTTCCAACCAAATGGCCCTTACTGTGTTTGTTGCTGTGCATAGGGAAGGGGCGAGGGAAAATCAGTTTACATATAGAAGTGTCTTGAGGGCATGCACTTGTATGGTATATATGAATGTAGTAAAGCAAATACAAGTGTGTGCATTCACAAGACTGGGTTGGTTGATTTTAATTCCAAGTGGAGGATGCTTTTGGTGTTTTTGAGTCAATGGCAGAGAGGGATTTGGTTTCTTGGAATGTCATGATTTCTGGATATGCTTTTCGAGGTTATAACATTGATGCATTGCTTCACATTGGAAAGTGTTCAGAAGAGCTGGTTTGTGGCTTAGATGAAATCCTTCGTAAACAAAAAGTAGAAAAGCTAAGGGAAAATCCATATGCGCGTAGTTAAAGATGTGTTTTGTGCACATTATGGTTATCATAGTTTCTGTGCATGGCTGTTAATGCAACTGCTCTCGACTTTTGTCTACGTTGTATCGTTCACATACTTTAACTTCTGCAGGGACAAAAACAAAGAGTTTGCGGCAAATTATGCTGCATATTGCCTTATCCTTTTGGCGTTGATGTATTTTTATCTCAAAGAATATTGATCATATTGCTCGACTTATGGAACTTCCTGTCATTGAACACTCTGGGACACTTCCACCCATTTTTTTGCTTTTTTTCTGCATTGCTCTGGCTGTCATTAAGTTGGTCTGATGGTTAATTAAAAATAGGTAATTTTTGTTCTAAAGATACACATGAAATGCGTTTGAGTCTCTTAAAAGTTTTTATAATGCTAAAGTTTTAACGATAGGTAATTTTTGTGCTAAAGATACCCATGTTCAAGTCTTATTAAGTTGGTAATGATGTCTTTTTAAGGAAAAAACTATCTTGAGATTGATATTGATATGCGCAGATTCAGTTACATCTCTAGGAAGGGTTGTGAAACATGCCTAGATAAGCTAAAGCTAAAGCTATGTCCCTTGGAGGAAGGCCTCACAATTCAGGTGAGTATCTGTATCTGACCCATATTCTCATCTTTTCAAAATTAATTGTAAGTAATATTTTCACTTTTCAAATAATGGTAACAAAACTGAAGAATTGCTGGTTACCGCTTTTTTCATTCTGTCAATGATATGGTGGAACTTCTACCTTCTTGGCTGATACATGAAAATGCTTCATTCTACCTGGATTTTTCGAAAGTAATTTTTGGTAGTTATAGTTTCAGCATGCAGTGATGATGCAATGAACCAATAAATAGGTATTCGTTCGTACCCACTTAATCGCTTATGCTTCTTACATGTCTTGCCCTGCCAATTTTACTCGAGTTGTCGAATCTGTAATTTAGTTTTGGTGATAAAATGAAAACTTCATACCTTTTCTGTAAAAAAATAATCAGTTTTTGATATAGCTATTCATTTGAGAATTTGAGCTTCTAACTTTAGCCTACTTTTAAGTAACATTATTGTAGCAAATACCTTGTGGTATTAGTCGATGTGCGTGTAAGTTGACCCTAGACATCACAGTTATAGCAATGCAACGTCTTTTAAGATTTCAGTACTGAAATTATGGTCTTATTAGCCTGGAAGTCACAGTGAGAAGAGCATTGGTAAGTAACAATCTGCAAAAAAAATTTAATTACTTTTCCATAAATAAAAATACAAATAATATTTGAAGAGTATTTCCCAAAATGTGTTCTTTTCCATAAATAAAACTACAAATAATATTTGAAGTTTCCAATTTATGTAGTACTTCCCAAAACGTGTTCTTTTCTATAAATAAAATTACAAATAATATTTGAAGTTCCCAATTTATGGAGTATTTCCAAAACGTGTTCTTTTCCATAAATAAAACTACAAATAATATTTGAAGTTTCCAATTTATGAAGTATTTCCCTAAAAACGTGTACTTCTCTTAATTTTTCCCCACGTATTTCCTTTTTTAATATAGAAACTCACTAATCCTATTCCTAATCAGTTTAGGTTTGATAGTAATAATATAAATAAACTTGAAATGGGGTAAGTCTCTCATTAGTAAAAAAAATATTGATTTCTTCTCTCAAAAATTGCAATATGTTTCCAACAGGGTTTGTATGCCATGACTGCTTCAAGAACTCTTTTGTTAGCGTTGAACCAATTGTTTCTTCTTCTTCTTCTTTACCTTATTTAACCATTCACTTCAATTTCAGTATAGTACAACACTTTTGGTATATAAGACCTAATGATCAAGCATCCGAATACCGGGGTGGAATACGGGAGGACTGTTCAACCAAGTCGATCCAAATTATTACCCATCTTTCTGATACCATGCTCTATGAGAAACTCAATCACGCTATATCACTAGTGTTAATGGACGAGTTTGAAGATCAACAACACGTTATAGTTGAACAAACAACTCGTAAGTTGCAAAGGATCATGACTTCTGAGATGTCAGAGGTATGTGTGGATGTGGAATTACAGATTGATCACCATTGCGATGGTAGAGTTTTGTTAGCATTGGAAGAATCATCATCTGCGGATGGAATGGTACCGGCTAGTGAATCATCGATAGAGTTGCTAGAGCCGATGGAAGCTGATGAAAGAAATAGCAACGATGAGTGTTTGGTATGTCTAGATGAGCTAGGGGAGGAAACTGATGTACTGCGGTTGCCTTGCTCTCATATGTTTCATGCTGAGTGTATTACAAAGTGGTTAGAGAATAGCCATTACTGTCCGCTTTGCCGCTTTCAGATGCCAACGGATTAGACAAGACTGCCTAAAGGATCAACAATCTAAAGCCAAAAACAATTCTGTAGTAGATTATATTGCTACTATTACTAATGTATTCAGTACTACACTGAACCAAAAAAATTGTTGGAATATTATGGTAGTTTGTTTGAATGATTTCAAATTGTGTAATGAATTATATGGTTTGATATCTTATGAAGTTTATAGTTATTTGTTATTAGCTGTTCTAGTTCGTTTATTTGTGGGGTACATATAGAGTACTTTCTATTTTATGATCATTACGGTAAGTTACATTATTATCTTGTTGCATCTAGGAGAAGTCATATAATTATTTTATGAGTGATTATTTTGAAAATCGAACTGTTAGAAATCAAAAGTCAATAAAAATATTTTATTGGTTTAGTTATTGATTTTAACATATTTCAAAATCGAAAATTAATAAATTAAATCGATAATATATAAAATCGAAACGAACAAATGGATACAAACCCCTTACCCTACACTATTAAACCATTTGATAACAAGTCAACAACCATCTGAACAAAGTGTTAACCATTCCACTAAACATCTTTGCTTGATTAAATAATGAATGAATAGAGAGGTGTGGATCTGTTCATCACTTGCACCCTGCCACATCTGTACACAGTTTGTCTTGGTTACAATCGGTAGGGAGCGCACTACTAACATTGTTCTTAACTCGAACTTTGAAGACTAGGTTCTTATTAAGGACGAGAGTATTGTTATGAACCAGTCTGGGCTAATGTCGATACCTACACAGATGCCATACAACTAGTTATTGGGCCGAGAAAAAACAATAAAACTGGAAGCCCTTTACAAAGATTGATTTGGGACCCAGGCCCAATTAACAACTAGCTAAAAGGATGACGGATGAAAAAGAGCAATTTAGACAATTGGTTGAGAAAAAATGTCTAGTTCTCTCATCCCCTTTCTTTGAGTTTTGCTTCTCAACACTTTCTTCTACTTGTGTTCTTCAATTTTCATTTTTAAAAAAAAATTACTTTTCCATAAATAAAAATACAAATAGTTATTTGAAGTTTCCAATTTATATTTCCCCAAAAACGTGTACTTTTCCTTTTCCTATTCTAATTTGAAGTACTTGTATTACTTTTCATAATAATTCCTTTTTCTCAATCAAATTAGGCTTCCCACTCACTAATCCTATTCCTAATAAATTTTGGTAATAAACTTGAAGGTTCTAATAAAAGAAAAATATTGATTTCTCCTCTCAATACTTGCAATATGTTACCGTTTGTATGTCATAGCTGCTTCAAGACCTCTCTTGTTAAAATTAAACCAAAAAAAATTGATTATTCCCCCAATTACTTCTTCTTTACCCTATTTAAACATTCGATTTAGTTTCATTATATTGAAACAATATTGGTATATAAGACCCAATGATCAAGCATCTGAACGTGTGGGTAGAACATTGAAAGGTATAGTAAATCATCAATAGAGTTGCTTGAGACGATTGAAACTGATGAAAGAAATAACAACGATGATTGTTTGGTATGTCTAGATGAGATGGGGGAGGAAACTCATGTACTGTGTTTGCCTTGCTCGCATATGTTTCATGCAGATTGCATTGCAAAAGTGGTTAGAGAATAGTCATTACTGTCCGCTTTACCGCTTTGAGATGCCCACAGATTAGCCAGCAATCTAATGCCAAAACTATAACTAGGACTCTAGGAGACATATAATTAAATTTTGATTGTATGTCTTTAAGTTTTTTCATGTTCGTGTTGCATATCTTTTATTAAGATCCAAGCCTTTTTTTTTTTTTAGCTTAATGTATGCAGTACTTCATTGGACCAAATAAATTGAATTAGTTATTAATTTTTTCACTAATATATTGCTATTTTTTTTTTTTTCATATCAAACGAAGACCTCTCTTCCAGCTTAGTTCCGTAATACTCACCTCAATTATGTTTACCTCTTTTATTTTAATTTTTTTATATAACAATTCTTTTATCCTTTTTACTATTAATATTTGAAAATTATAATTTGACTAATTTACCCTTTTAATGCTAAACCCGATATTATTATGCCTTTATTCAAAATAAATAAAACTGTTAAATTAAATATGGAATATATTTATTTTTAAAAGAGAAAACCTAATAATCAATTTGGTTTCAATTGAAAAGTCTTTTACTTCTCCTTGATTAGGCTACCATAAACGGAATCTTTTTGTATAATTGAATTTATTTCGACCTATCCAAAGTAACAAATTCTCCAAATTAATATTATGGTTGTTCCCGATTTAATTAAAAGTTCATCCAAATCATATACATGAATTTTATAATTATATGTTTACAATTTATTAATTTTTATAAACACTTTGTATTTATTTTTTGGAAGCATAAAAATCATATGTGTATGCTATAGCTATAGTTTGCATAATTGCGATCCATAACAAACATAAATATGAATATTTCGCTATACATATACAAAAGAAAGCAGTTGTATAATATGTTTCTATTTCGGTATACATATACAAAAGATCAATTGTATAATCAGTGTTTGTATAAAGCGAGAAAGAGAGAAAGACAAAAGAAAACTGGGCAGGGGAAGATCGTAGTTGTATAATCATAAGTGTATAGGACGAAAATATATGCATTTGTATTTGTATATACAATTTTCTCTCGCTTTATACAAACACAAACGCAATGTATACATTTGTGTTTGTATAAAGTGAGAGTGGCGAGCGAGATCTGGGAGAGGGGAGAGAGGGGTACGAAATTATATGTATATATACAATTTTCTCTCGTTTTATACAAACACAAACACATTTTATACATTTGTGTTTGTATAAAAGCGAGAGAGGCGAGGGAGACTGCCAGCGAGAACGAGAGTGGTGAGCGAGATTCGCCAGGAGAGAGGCGAAATAGCAACAGTTTGCTATGGGGTACAATTAAATCAAATTATGGTTATAACATTTAATTTGAATTAATAGTTTGCTATTATATATAATTTTCCTATTTAATTTTATAACCAATGCTGGTCAATCTCTCCGACGATGACACGCCTCCAAGAATCGAAGACCATCCATTTTCATAATCAATGCTAGTAAATCTCTCCAACGATAACACACCTCAAAGAATCAAAGATAATTCATTTTGATAATCAATGCTAATCAATCTCTCAGACAATAACACACCTCAAAGAATCAAAGACAATTCATTTTCATAATCAATGTTGGTCAATCTCTCGATAAATACTCACCTCAAAGAATCGAAGAGAATCCATTTCGTAGGGGCTGAGCTATTAAGGGTTAAATCTCAATTGATAAAAAGTTAACCCACCTAGTGTTTTTTGTGTCGGCTAAGTTTTGAACGTTAGAATGAATCTTTGGAAAGGGATGTGGTGGATACTCAGTAAGTAAGCTTGCCGCTGTTAGAACACCACAATATTCCTCCTTTTGGGGTTAATGTTCTCAACGGTCAATGGATCATTCGATATCCTTTTCAATCGGCTTCATTGATCACTAACCCACATCTTAGCTTCATATTTTAAATAGCTTAATAAAAATCTCGACTCCGCAACTGCATTTTCAGCTCACAATTGTTTCTATCCTCGAGTAATGCTTACTATGAAGTGAACAATCCATGAAGAATCAAATAACAAAATTGGTAGCCAATGGACTTTACAAAGAAGCCATTAATTTGTATTCTCAACTCCATTACTCTTCTTTATCTCCCACCAAATTCACCTTCCCTTGTCTCTTCAAAGCTTGTGCAAAGCTAAGAACTATACCACAAGGTCAAGTACTTCATAGCCATTTGATAAAACACGGGTTTAACACCGATGTATATGCAGCCACATCGCTTACTGACATGTACATGAAATTTGCCTTAGTGGATAGTGCCTTGAAAGTGTTCGATGAAATTCCTCAACCAAATATTGCTTCGTTAAATGCAATCATTTCTGGGGTTTCTCAAAATGGGTATCATGTTGATGCTTTTCGGATGTTTGGGTTGTTTAGTGGTTTACTGATTAGGCCGGATTCGGTTACTATAGCTAGTGTTTTATCAGGGTGTGTGAATATTAATCATGGTGTTCAAATGCATTGTTGGGGTATAAAGATTGGTGTGGAAATGGATGTATATGTAGTTACGTCGATTTTGAGTATGTATTTGAATTGTGTTGATTGTGTTTCTGCGACGAGGTTGTTTGGATTGGTAAAGAATAAGAATGTGGTGTGCTGGAATGTGTTTATTTCGGGGATGTTGCGAAATGGGGTGGAGGAAGTGGTTTTGGATGTGTTTAAGAAGATGTTACTAGACGAAGAACCGAATGAAGTGACTTTAATATCGGTTCTCTCTGCTACTGCTAATCTTAAGAATGTGAAGTTTGGTAGGCAAGTTCATGGACTTATTGTGAAAATTGAGTTACAATCTCGTACGATGGTGGGAACTGCACTTGTAGACATGTATTCGAAATGCTGTTGCTGGTTATGTGCATATGAAATCTTCAAAGAGCTGGGTGGCAACAGGAATTTGATAACATGGAATTCGATGATTGCCGGAATGATGTTGAATGAGCAAACGGAGAAAGCAGTTGAGCTATTGGTGGAATTAGAATCGGAAGGATTGGAACCAGATTCAGCAACATGGAATTCAATGATCACTGGGTTCTTGCTGCTGCGAAAAGAGAATGAAGCTCTTAAGTTCTTCAGGAAAATGCTTTCTGCCGGTGTCGTTCCCAGTGTGAAGACTGTTACTAGTTTTCTGATGGTGTGCTCATCTCTATCCTCACTCCATTTCGGCCAAGAGATTCACGGATATAGTTTTAGAACGGAAAACATTATTGATGAATTTATTGTTACCGCAATCATTGATATGTACATGAAGTGTGGACAATTTCCTTTGGCACGGAAGGTTTTTGATCAGTTGGAAGTAAAATATGATGATCCTGCTATCTGGAATGTAATGATTTCAGGGTATGGAAGGAACGGGGAAGGTGAAGCTGCTTTTGAGATGTTCTCTCTGATGCTAATGGAGAAAGTACAACCAAATTCAGCAACTTTGAATTGCATGTTGTCTATGTGCAGCCACATCGGAAAATTGGAGAAAGCATGGCAAGTTTTTAGCTTGATGATCACAGATTTTGGCTTAATCCCAACTCTAAAGCAGCTTAATATTATGGTTGATCTACTTGCTCGATCTGGTCGGCTGGATGAAGCTAGAGAACTACTACAGCTCATTCCCGAGCCATCTGCATCTGTTTTTGCTTCTTTACTAGCAGCTTCTGAGCAATTCTCTAATGCCAAGATGGGAGAAGAAATGACCAAAAAGCTCTCAGAATTGGAGCCAGAAAACCCTGTTCCTTTTGTGATTTTGTCCAACCTTTATGCTAGACAAGGAAGATGGGACGATGCTGAAAGAATCAGAGAAACAATTGATGAAAGGGGACTCGAGAAACTACCAGGATACAGTACTGTAGGAGTGACATAATCTAACATCCTGTATATGCTAAAGCTGGTAGAACAGACTACTATTGGATCTTATGCCTAATCTGCATGAACTGGCTCTCGCTCTTATTTTTACTCCAATCACTGCCCCAACATTCCTTGCACGAGGAAATCCAAGTTCAAAGATGAAGCAATGGATGAGATCTCTGAGTGCAAGCACACAATTGACTTCATTAACCTTGCCACTTGTTGCAGATCCTGTGAACTAACTTGGAAGCCAGGCAGTACAAAGAGTTGGTTCAAGCTTGTGTGCTTTTAGTGTGACAACCTTCGTGGTCCATGTGTTCCCTAAGCAAATTGTCTGTGAAGTCCTTTCAGGTCAGCTTCCTTCAATTAAGATGGTCAAATTTGAATATTGACGCAGAAACTAAAACAGGAAACATGTACAAGCTTATATGATAAAGGTCAACCCACTGTGACATTGGGTATTGATTTTGAATGTGATTTATTATGGTTAGTATTTTCTGATTTCCTCTAGATTAACCATGTGAATGTCTCTCTTAATTTAACTGTAAAAGTTTGTTATAATTTCAACTCTCAAGATTCTGGAAGTTGTCGAATTTGGTTCTTATATGCTTACATACTAGTTGAATCTGTTTAACTTATCAGTAGCTCGGAATAACTGGCCATCTACGGGATATGAAAGGTGGACAAGCGCTGATGTGGGATAACCAGAGTCCAGAGATGCAGTCAAAGCCAATCCCTCCCTTCGCATCCTTCAAGAATTGGTCTTATAGTGAATTCAGTTGTGAAGCTCTTAACCAATGGTTAACTGTTCCAATCACAGGTACTTCCCAGACTATATTTTGATTGCAGTAGAAGCCTCTCAACATGGAAGCATCCACACTACTGGAGTGAAAGGTGACCTTTCGTAGTTATCTTATGATAGACATCAGATTATGTAGATTATCGCGTGTCTCAAATATGGCTGTAAGTTCAGTTGAAATTCTCTCAGTACGGCTTTTCATGTACTCAAACTGAAGTCTTGGACCACTTCATCGAAAGAAAAACAAGTGTTGGACAAATGCTTTTATTGTTTTTGTTTTCGTATAACAGCCAGTGCTGTTAAAATTCATCGCGTTGTCACTTAAAGCAATGAAGCTATGTGAAGGAAGGGGCACCTCATAGGTGAAGCCATGGGCTTCAAGAAGTGTGCTCTTCAAATAATGACGCAAAATCATCCAGACGTAAAGGTTAGTTCTTTGAATCTCAATTTTGAGGAGTTGGATTAATATGGACCTTATTCTATATTATATGTTGAATTTAGTTATCCTAATTACAATTTGATTATCATAGTACTAAATCCATATATGTTAAAGTATTTTTTGTTCTTAAATCGTGCACCTCACTTCTTGCTTATCACTTCAAGCCTCTTGAACATTGTTACCTTTTTGTGTGCTTCGCTTTTTAGTACATTGGTAATAGTTGTGTTCTGACTATCTTGCGTGCACTTTAACTTTTCCTCAGGATACTCATTTTCTACCACCACCATATGTTTCAAGGAATTTTGTCAACCGAGGTGTAGACAGATGGAAAGAAACCACATAGCTTTTTGGCTTTTGTGAAATTTGAACCTACACTTCAGTTGCTTCAGGGAAGTCACACTGGTAAGTATGAATTTTTTGTAATTACTTTTCCCTAAATAAAAATACAATTAATATTTGTAAAATAGGTATTTGAAGGATAAATAATTTGGGCCTCAATGACGTGGGGAAAAAAGAAAACAAAAGGTTTACCTTCTCAAGTGTGGAAAAGGAAAACAATTGTCACGTAATCCTTTTTCTAGTAAGTTTAGATTTACTAGTAATATTATGAATAAACTCACAAATCCTTTTCATGATAAATTTGGGTTTTGCTAGTAACATAAATATTATTATAAATAAACCAGAAGGGTCTGGCTTGGCTTTATTCACCTTTGGACACGAATACTATTCCATTTTCAGTGGAAACCTGCCTTAGAGATTGATAGTAAATATTGATTTCTCCTCTCAAGTCTTTGCAATATGTTGCCAATGGACTTTGTATGCCATGGTTGCTCCGAGCACTCGCTCGTCCGTGTTGAACCAATTTCCGATCAAGAAAAAATGATTATTCCCCCAATTGCTTCTTCATATTCTTCTTCTTTACCTTATTTCACCATTTATTTTAATTTCAGTATTCTACGACACTTTTGGTATATACAACCCAATAATCTAGAATACGTGTTGATGGGTTGCACATGTGTAGGTTCAGCCAAGTCATACGAAATCATTCTTCATGGTTCCGATATCAAACTCTATCAAAGATTAGATCGCGCTATGTCAGATGTGCTTACTCATTTTAAGAATGAGTTTGAAAATCAATATCGCACTATAATTGAACTTACAACTCGCAAATTGCAAAGCATCATGACTCCACAGATGTTAGAGGTATGTGTGGATGTGACATTAGTGATTGATCACATTTGCAATGGTAGAATTTTGTTAGCAATGGAAGAATCATCCACAATTAATAAATCATCAATAGAGTTGCTAGAGCCAATTGAAACTGATGAAAGAAATGACAGTGATGATTGTTTGGTATGTCTAGATGAGATAGGGGAGGAAACTCAAGTACTGCGATTGCCTTGCTCGCATATGTTTCATGGAGATTGCATTACAAAGTGGTTAGAGAATAGCCATTACTGTCCGCTTTGCCGCTTTGAGATGCCCACAGATTAGCCAAGACTATATAAAGGATCAGCAATCTAATGCCAAAGACATATAATTAATTTTTGATTGTATAAGTCAAAGTGTTTTTCATGTACGTGTTGCATACCTTTTATTAAAATACAAGCCTTTTTTTTTATTTTAGCTTTAATGTATGCTAAAATTTGGGGTTATCCATATAATTTGTCATTATTTGACAAATAACCCAAATTCTCAAATACTAAAAAAAACTAGTATTTGGGTCAAATCTCATTATTTAGGAGCTTTTAAAAATTCAAATTCTACACCAAACTTTTATCTTTTACAAAAACACCCTATATAGTAGTTGTTTGCACTGTAATACATAATTTTTTACGTCAATATCAAAGCAGTGATGACATATTCAGTGGATATGAAAGTGATGATATGATTGTTGATGAAATTGACGAACAATCATATTAGGGTAACAAAGTCATGTGCTTCGTTTACTTAACGATGTATGAAATGATGTTTGTTGCACTTACTCTAAACTAGCACATTGCTCCAGTGTCATGGACACTACTTGTTATTTGCTGCAACGAAGATCCAATTGACTTGTTGCGGATGTCATGAATCTTGTTACGTCGACACGTTTCTATCTTGCTATGTAATACAAACCTATGTGTTTCTATCTTATTTTCTTTAAAAAGTGAAATATGTTTCCGAAATACTATAGCCAAACACATGGTGAAATTTTCACCCAAACAATATTTACCAAAAATATTTGGAAATCTATGATCAAACGCTAGCTATGTTTACCTTTCATATTTATGATTGTTTTTTGTTTGTAACAATTCTTTTCTACTATTTACTATTAATATTTGAAAATTATAATTTGATTAATTTATCCTATTAATACTAAACCCGTTTAATTAATTATTATTTTTGGAACATCTTTTCTATTACAATTTGTTTAAAAAATAAATAAATCCGTTTTTACTCGAAATTCCTCCCTAATTTTCTCTTTAAATATGATTTCACGTTCTTCTTCCACTTCCTCATTTTTAATGGGTAACCTTCAGCTTTAGCCTAAAGTTGAAAAAATTAGAACGTTCTATTTTGAATTCGCCAAAGAGTGTAAGTAGGGGTGTCAAATGAGCGGGTTGGGTTGGGTTGAAATTGAAAATATTAAAATGAGTTGAAATTGAAATTGGGTTGGGTCATGACCCGCCCAAGTTTACTTTGGGCTCAAATGGGTTGGGCTTCAATGGACTTAAAAACGGGTTGGGTCTTGACCAGCTTAATTCAATAATTTTAATATATTATTATTTAAGTTTTATAACTACAATTTGAATTTCAACTAAAGAAAATTTGAAAAAAGAAGTTACAAATGGATAAATAAATCCTAAAAGATATAAAATAGAAAGTAATTCATACCTTTAATATATAAACATACATTACACCAATGCAAATAAAGAGTCTTAAAATGGGTTGAAATTGGAGATTAAATTGGGCTCAATTGAGGATTCTCTTAAATGGGTTAGGACTTGAATGAGTTGAGATTGAACCCAATTCAAATTATCTTGAGCCCAACCCTTAAAATTATGGACGAGTTGGACGTCAATTAGGCTCAATTTTGACACCTATAAGCGTAAGGATTAAGAATGAAAAGATGAATAATTAGATCAATTAATTGGGATTTATTAATTGAGTTGATTAAAAGTGTTGAAATAGTTTTGAGAGAGGTTTTTGGAATTATTCGTATAACTATATTTTACAATTATTTATCAAACTATATTTTATAAGTATTTATCAAAATTCAGCTCGATATTTTTATGCGTTTATTCAAAATAAACATGATTTGGCAAAGTAGGCTGATGGGTAAGCTCCGTCCTGTCGCAATGGTGTGGGGCGTCAAAGGCTGTTACCCGGTGGCCCTCGCAAGATCGCGATCCTCTGTTACGGTCATTGTATATTAGTACAATTAAAAAGAAAAAAATAATTGATATATTTATTTAGAAAAAAGTAATTTTTGACTCATTAAATAAAAATAAGAATCAACTATTAGTAGTTAGAATATTTTTTTATCAAACTATATTGGCCACATTTTAAAAAATAAATAAATTAATAATTAAAGACATTTTTATTCAATTTCATATAATTTTAAAAATATTTTAACCATTATCAATTAGAAAAATAATACTAAAAGATTGTCCCCAACCGAAAATTCAATTTTATCAATGCCAGTCAATTTCTACAACAAAGAAACACCTCAAAGAATCGAAGACAATCCATTTTCATAATCAATGCTAATCAATCCCTCGGACTATAACACATCTCGAAAAATCGAAGATAATTCTTTTTGATAATTAATCTATGAGACAATGACACATCTCAAAGAATCAAAGACAATCAATTTTCATAACCAATACTGGTCAATCTCTCAATAAATACACCTCAAAGAATCCAAGAGAATCCATTTCATAGGAGCTGAGCTAATAAGGGTTAAATCTCATTCGATAAAAAGTTATCCAACTAGTATTTTTTGTGTCGACTGAGTGGTTTCTTCCCATCTGTCTAAGCCTTGGTTGACAACATTGATTTCTCCTCTCAAGTTTTTACAGTATGTTGCCAATGGACTTTGTATGCCATGGTTGTTCCGAGCACTCGCTCATCCGCGTTGAACCAATTTTCGATCAAGAAAAAATGATTATTCCCCCAATTGCTTCTTCATATTCTTCTTCTTTACCTTATTTCACCATTCATTTTAATTTCAGAATTCTACGATACTTTTGGTATATACAACCCAATAATCTAGAATCCATATTGATGGGTTGCACATGTGTAGGTTCAGCCAAGTCATACGAAATCATTCTTCATCTTTCTGATATCAAGCTCTATTAAAGATTAGATTGCGTTATATCAGATGTGCTTACTCATTTTAAAAACGAGTTTGATAATCAACATCACACTATAATTGAACTTATAACTCGTAAATTGCAAAGCATCATGACTACATATATGTCAGAGGTATGTGTGGATGTGACATTAGTGATTAATCTCGCGATGGTAGAATTTTGTTAGCAATGGAAGAATCATCCACAATTAATAAAGGAAAAATCACCCCACATATATATTTAAGAGATAATATTACAGGTTTTAAAGCTACTTTTAAAATATTCTTGCTTATAACAGTTTAATTACGGGTTATAACAGATCACACTTTATTTAAAAATCAATTAGATTTTTACTTTATTAAATAAATAGTATTTTATGATTTTATATTTATTATTAAATAATATAAATAAATAATCTACCATAATTATCTCTTACACATTTATAAAAAAATTACCTTGATTCTTGTTCCTTTTTTACTTTTACACGTCAAACCCACTCCCCTAATGTCACCACGCCTCTTCTAGTCCGTAACCCACCACCCCCATGTTCAAAAAGTAAAATTTTCCGTTGTAACAATTACCCATTCCTCATTCACCTCATCAATCATCTTCCATTCAAACCGTTTCTACATCTCAATATCACCTCCTAAATCAGAAAATATTCAGTCTACAATCAGAAAGAAAGGGCGATTTCACAATACTAAGAATCAAGTTTTCAAGATTTTCGTTAAAACATGTCGAAGAAACTAGAGCATACTCTTAGAAAGAGTCCCAGATTAGTAGAAGCGAGTACTACGGTTGGAATAGAGCCTCCGACGTTTAACATATTGACTCAAACGCCACCACATAATAAGAATGTAACTCCAGCGAAAAAGGTTGGTACTTCTCAAATAAGAAGCAGATTACAGGAAAGGAGAAAACTCAAGCAAAGAAAATTGAAAGTCCTTCAAATCAGAAGGAACAAAAGAGGAAGGGGAAAATGGTGGAACCCCCTTCTGATTCGGACTCAGATTTTGTAAGCGAGAAAAATATTTAAAAAAACAGAAAAATCAACAAATGTAGAAACGGGCCAGTCATCAAAACCCTCCAAAAGAAGAGCAACAATGAAGGAGGCTTCGGAAATCCAAATATAAAAAAGGGCAAAAAAATGGTTATGATAAATATTTTATTTAATTTATTTTCCAATTATTAAATTTAGTAGAATTTTTGTTATAATAATTTTTTTATGCATATTATTTGTGGCATGAATTTTGTTATAATGTTTGACATGAAATTGTTGTGACATAAGCATACATATGTATAGTTACTATCATGGAATTGATATTAATTTGGTTATTATTTTTATCAAAAAAGGTATGAAGCATGTTTAAGATTGGTATGAATCTGACTTAATATTGATTTATGAATGTGGTATGCAGTATGTTTAACATTTGAATGAAACTTATTTAATTTTGGTATGAACTTGGTATACCTTTTAGCAGGAAAGTTATCATTCAAAATCTCTCATTATGTCTATGAATGTGGAATGAAACATAAATAATATTGGTATGAAAATGTCTTAATATTGATTTAGGAATGTGGTATGCAGTATGTTTTAACATTTGTATGAAACTGATTTAATTTTTGTATGAAGTTGATACACCTTTTAGCAGGGAAATTATTATTCAAAATCTCTCATATCTGTATATGAATGTAGTATGAAACAAGAATAATATTGGTATGAAACTGTCTTAATATTTGTATGAAGTTTGTCATCTAACTAATATATGTATATGAATGTGGTATGAAACAGGAATAATATTGGTATGAAACTGTTTTAATACTTGAAGTCATGCATCTGACAAATGTGCCTCAACAAGAGTCAAGTTCAAAGTATGTATTTCTATCTTTTAGTGATTTTATCATAAAAATTAATTCACTTTATTTCTTAAAATTATTTTTCTTTCATTTTTGTTTCAGTGATTGTGGTATGTATACATGTTTATTTGCTGAATACATCAGCAATGGAGTTTTTAATATGAGTTTCACTGATATCGATGCAAAGTATCATCGTCAAAGGTACGCCACAATCATATGGCAGTACGGAAAAATAAAGTACGATGATGGTGCGATTAGTGAGAGTGAAGTAACTGGAACTGTTGCTAGCAAATTTGGTGGACCCTGCATAGCAAAAGAACATGCTCCGGATACCAGCAATTATCCTACACCAAGACCACGAAAATCTAATTTGAGATAGTTGATTGGAGCTTAGACTCTTAAGTATTAGAAGTTTTTTTTAAAAAAGTTTTTGATGATATAAATATGTTTTTTGCTACTATTTTAAGTTTTGGATGATATATAATATTCATTGTTTTCTTCCAACTATATATATAATACGCACTGTTTTCTCAAGTTGGATAATAATAGTACACAATTTGGATATCAACATTTCTATTGGACTTTAGTTTGAAAAAAACCTCATAAACATAGTACCAAATAATTCATATTCATTGTTAAACTTAACATATGAATTACAGATACAAATTGGGTTCAACATTAAACAGTTTTAATTTTGGATACTAATTGGAAACCAAATGAACAACAATTTAGATTACATGAAATAAGAGTGCCATAGAATTGGTATTCAATTTGTATAAAATTGGTATCCAATTCATATATGATTATTTTTTTTACTTCATAATCTAAGACAAAAAATAAAAAAATAAAAAATGTATGAAGTTGGTATCCAACCTGTATAAATATTCGAAGAAACGAATCTAACAATGTAAAACAGTGATCATTATATTTTGTACCAACCTCAATTACATCCTTTTTTTTAAAAAAAAAATTCAAGTTGGACACCAGATGAATACCAAATTAATACTAATTGTAAATTACATTACCTAATATTAGTGTGAATTCAGTTGCATACCAAATAGATACCAATTGCATACCATAATTACCTAATAAATTTCTCAATAAATATTTTTGGAAAACAATGAATACACTGTCACAATCAAAATAAAACATGAGTCTAAAAGACAAAATAAAATAAAAAATGATTTTGTCACAAACAAATAAACTATGATTTTTTTGGCGCAGGGTAATTTGAACATGTCTTCCTGTTGTGGCCCTCTCGACGACATGTACTGCAAGTAACTTTAGACCTTTTGAATTTCACATCAACAAACCCCTTCCAGCGTTCAAGTTGCAGTCTTCCTACAGTTCTTTTTGAACCAGGCGGCATCAACTTAGGCTCAGAAATATAACTTGGTATATCCCATAATTTATTTGAGTATAAATCCACATTTGTTAGTGGTCTACTAGCATCACAATCTCTTCTATCCACAATAACTCCAGATTCTAGATTATCCATAGCCATATTCTTCAAAGTTATGCACAACGGATATTTTGTAAAGAAATCAACATTAACTTTCTTTTGATCCAAAAATACTTGCACACCCACATCATTATGGATACAAATCGATGGGCATCGATCACTAACAATATATTTAATCTCAATGTCATTAATATTAGCATCTATTTCAAGTTGCGAAGTTATCGTATTTACTAGCCCACTATATAGACTGAAAGATTCATAAATAATTCCTTCCATCTGAAAATCAACATATTTGCCTGTTTCATTTAAAAAATCACAGTATGATAACAAAAAAGAAAAAATATGTGTGTTGTATTTATAGTCAAGTTTCATACCAACCTACTACAAATTTCATACAAATCATCTCACTTTTAATACATATTATAACACAATAGTCACCAATTATTCATACCAATATCATGCCAAATAGAATACCAAATTATTTCCAACATATAAATATTAATTATAATTTCTTATTTAAACAGTATACCAAATTCACATTACATTCAAACCAGAATTCATACCATAAAACATTATAGAATAGAGTATACACATTACATACATTTTTTTGTGGCACACATTTCATAAATATATCACTATAACATTATTACTATTTCATACAATGTCATTTATCAAGAAAACAATATACTCAAATCATTCAAATATAATTCCAAAATCGTAAACACTCATTGTATAAACAGTATACAAATTTCGAATAAATTTAATGTATTTTCTTTTTTAACCAGATACCTTAAATTAAAAAAAAATCATACTAAAATTTATTCCAGTATACAAAAAATTCATACAAACATTTATTCAAGTTTCACAAAAATTATTATGTAATATGAAGAAACGAATGTTCATACAAAAAACATCACAATTTAAATCTATTATACACAAGCAAAATCAGAAATTTTCTTTTTCAGTTTCATTGTTCTTAAATTTTATTTTTTTAACGTTTCATTAGTATAAAAATACAATAATAAATCGCAATGAATACTAATCAGAAGGATCCCATCTACCACCATGTTTTATTAATATCGATAAGAAGTTATCCCTTACAACAAAATGAAGATTATTGAACCAAAACTATTTGGAACTAGTGGTGAATGACGCCAATTACAGGAAAAAAAATCGAGGAGAGAGAAAAGTTTGAACAAAGAAAATCTGATTTTTGAAATACTTTTAACTGATTAGAGTAAAAAAAGAAAAACAAATATTCCTATTTTGTTTTGAATCTCCTAAATTTATGGCAATTAGTAATTATCATTAATGTATTCAAATTAATTACTACAACTATTTCCGTTTTTTTCTTTTTATTATTTTTTAAAAATCATTTTTTATTATTATTTTAAAACTTTTTTTTTTTAATAAACTGTTATAACCTGAAATTTTTTATTGTTACAACTTGAAAGTTTTATTATACTGTCATAACTTGAAATTATTGGTCTTATATATGTCATTTATAAAATTTTCACATTAATAAATCATAAATAGAGTTGCTAGATAAAATGAAAATTGATGGAAAAAAATAGCAACGATAAGTGTACAATATGTTTTTTTCGATAGATTCATGAATTGTTATCACTAGAAGACATATATGTAATTAGTTATGAAAGTTGATATTCTTCGATTTTCGTGTTGTATACTTTTTATCAAAATTTAAGTCTTATTTCATTTTGCCCATAAAAATAATAATGAATTAGTTATGAATTTCGTCACTAGTCTATTGTTAAGTTGCCTATATTAATCAAAATTTTAATTATATCTTACAAAATATGTAGTATTTTTCAAAATTCAGCTCGATATTTTTGTGCCTTTATATAAAATAAAACAAAAATAGCCATAATTAAATATAGTACAATTAAATATGAAATATATTTATTTTTTTAAAAGAGAAAAGCCTAACAATCTAGAAAGACTTTTGATCATTGATGCAAAGATTTTTTTAAATTCTTCGAATCTACATTATATTGGTAAACTTTAGGAACAAATAAGTGTGTGTATATATATATATATTGATAAATCATTCTAATTGCTATTTTATCAAATTAATTTGATCATCTTTTTTGATGAATCGTTTACCGTCATAATTTTTTTTTAAAATCTTGATGGATCTATATCAAACTAATCAGATCATCTCGGTTCTTTTAATAAATTTTATGTTGTTATTAAACTTCTTTAGTTTGATATATTTGTATTTGACTATTATAACATAATTAAATAAGAAGAAAATTTGAAGAATATATTTATGATCTTTATTAAAATAATGGTTACACGTATCGTCACATCATATTTCATATATCCTCTCTAATCGATGAAAAATGAAGAAGGAAAAATTCAAAGAATATTTTCATCCAATTTGTTCAAACTTGACCAGGTTTAGTGAATTATATTATATTTTTCTGAGTTAAATTTAATACCCTTATAACTATCTTTAAAATAATATAATAGTATAGTAATGCTTCTCTCTTCATGATGAGTATGTAATAATAAGCTCTACGTAAATAATGGTCATGTCTCTGCTAGGGAAACTTTAATTACTAAAAATTAGCAAAAAAGTGCAATTAATTAGGTTTAAAATTGCAGAAGGAAAGGTTTTTCTATTTTAGGAAGTTGTTGAATGTATATAAAACAAAATTAAAAGGATGCAACTAATTAAGTTTGCTAGCAACTTATTAGGGGCCATTTAATAGAATGTATGGTAATATTATTGAATAAAGTGTATTAGTAATATTGAAATCATTTTTTATTCATAGTTTGATTTGGTGTATTAAGAATAATTCTATCTTTAATTATGTTTATTCACTTATGAATTATTCTTGTATTTTAGGAGTTGTTTGGTAGCTGAATAGAGTTATATAGATATTAGTAATCCATGAATTAGTTATAATAAAATTTATATATTATTTTATGTCGTAATTATAGGATTTAGTTATTTATGTATTAATTAATTTTTTACCATGTCTAAAATTATACATAAATTCTCTTATAACTTATACATGTACTGATTATTCAGATTTCTAAATTGCAAATCAAACACTGTATTAATTTTATACATATATAGTCCTAACCAAGTACCAAACATGATATTATTTGCGCAAATCTAATATATGTATAATATTTCTTCTAACTACTATATTAAAAAATATTACCAAACAAATACTCCTCTTATTTCATATTAAGTGAATTTGTGAGGTAATTCACACTTATTAAGAAAAAATATTCAAGCACATAATTTGAATCATATTTTTCATTATTCCAAATCGAACACCATATTAATTTTATAGATAATTCTAAGCACTTATCAAACATGATATTATCTATACAAAATTTATTACACATACATAATATTTCTCCTAATCAGCTATCAAACGACTACATAAGTTAAAATTACTACCAAACAAACAAATAAAAGAGTAATAATTTGTCTAAAGATAAAACCATAAACAAGAATTCTTAAATATACGTGGCATTATTACCTATCTAATTTTTTTTTATTTTTTTTGGTGCTTCTTTCAATTATTTATATTACATGACAATATCAACAATCCCTAAATTCATGGAGAGAAATAAAATTGAGAAATTTTCGTAGTTTTAACAATTCATGCTAAATTTTCTTTGCGTCTATTACTCCATTTATTTAGTTAAAAACTCAAACTAATCAGCGCAACAACTGCTAAAATAAAATACTCATAACTCTATTTTACTCTGTTTTGCTCTGTTTCACTCTGTTTTCATCAATTCAATGGGATTGATCAAGATTCAATTTTTTTCATTCCTATTAACAATCTTGATTCTTTCATCATCTTCATTGCCTCACCGCCATCGTCACAATCGTCGCCATCATCGTAGAAATTCACAGCTTATTCCGAGTATATTTCATCCACCTTTTATACCATCAAATGTAAATGGTGAATGGGTACTTTTACATGAATCAATTGGTGTTTCTGCAATGCATATGCAGCTTCTCTACAACAACAAAGTAATCATTTTCGATAGAACGGATTTCGGAGCTTCTAATCTCTCACTTCCACAAGGCAAATGTCGTTTCGATGATGAAGTTCTTGATGTTGATTGCTCTGCTCATTCTGTTCTTTATGACATTTTATCAAACACTTACCGTCCACTCATGGTTCAAACTGATGTTTGGTGTTCCTCCGGTGCACTCAACTCCGATGGTACATTAATTCAAACCGGTGGATACCATGCCGGCGATCGTAAAATCCGGCTGTTTTCGCCATGTGATGGTGATGTTGATTGTGATTGGACTGAATTGCCGCAAAATTTAACGGTTCAGAGATGGTATGCTTCTGATCATATACTTCCTGATGGACGTGTAATCATTGTTGGTGGAAGAAAAGCTTTCAGCTATGAATTTTTCCCCAAAACTATGGACGAAAATGGTGGGGTTTTTGATCTTCCATTCTTGGTGGAAACTACAGACCCAATGGAAGAAAACAATCTTTACCCATTCTTGTACATTTTACCCGACGGAAATCTCTACATTTTCTCAAATCAACGCTCAATTGTATTAGATTACGTTAATCACAATGTTCTCAGGGAATTCCCCATGATTCCCGGCGAGAAACGGAGTTATCCGGCAACTGGGTCTTCGGTAATGCTTCCGTTACGCTTACATCAGGGTCAGGAACCGGTGGTGGAGGTGATGATCTGCGGTGGCGCGTGGGGTGGCGCGTATGTTAAAGCACTGGAAGGGGAGTTTTGGCGGGGTTCAAGTTCATGTGGGCGAATGAGACTAACGGATCCGGATCCGCAATGGGTCATGGAGGAAATGCCTTCGGGTCGGGTCATGCCGGATATGTTGTTGTTACCTACAGGAGATGTGCTTATACTAAACGGGGCGGCGAATGGAGCAGCCGGGTGGGAGAACGCGATTGACCCGGTTTTAAACCCGGTTCTTTATCGACCCGATGAACCCGACCCGGGGAGAAGATTCACTGTGCTCACCCCTACTACAATTGCAAGAATGTACCACTCATCAGCGATCTTACTGCCAGATGGGAGGATATTAGTGGGTGGTAGTAATCCGCATGCAACGTACAACTTTACAGGTGTAAAGTACCCGACAGAGTTAAGCTTAGAGGCGTTTTCACCACCTTATTTGGCTACACAATACGCCCATCTTAGACCTTTAAACCAAGCCGTTGATGGAGGGGAAGTCTTATCGTACGGTCAACAATTCTCGATCACGTTCACTCTACCCTTTCCGCAGCCCAATGCAGAGTTCATGGTGAGCATGATTCCACCTTCATTTACAACACACTCATTTGGGATGAATCAAAGGTTGTTGTTTTTGGAAATTGTGGGAGTAGAAAGGCTTTTTATGTTTGGTTATAGAGTTATAGTGTTTGCACCACCAACAAGGAATATTGCACCTCCAGGATATTATATGGTGTTTGTAGTTCATCAAGGTGTTCCTGGTCATAGTGTTTGGGTGAAAATACAGTGACCATTATAGCAATTTTTACTATATTTTTTCTTGAATTTAGATCATGTGTGAGATATTTTGCTAGGTGCATCATATTTTTTGGTATGGAGTTGGAATAAAAAAAAAGAATTGAGCATTTGAGAATGTATATCACCATGTTTAAGAGTGATTGTGTAGAGTGGAGTCAATTATAATTTTTATTCAGTGGGCTGAATGTCTTATTCCTTGTGGCAGTACTAATATTTTAAGGTATAATACACAAACGTTTCCTTATTTGACATTAACTGACATCTATGTCTTCTGACTTTGGATGTGCACAAGTAGGTATTTAATCTCGTGTAAAGTTGAACAAGTAAACATATGTATCTTACTTGTAAAACTGAACAAGTAAATATATGTGTATTATGTCACATAGGACACGTATGTCTACTTGTTTAACTTCATACAAGTTTAAGTGTCTATTTATGCACATTTAAAGTTAGAAGGCATAGATGTAGCGAAAATAAAAGGCACATTTATTTATTAAGCCTATTTTGACGCAAAAAATGGTTCTCTTGGTGAGTATAAGTGGAGTATATAGTAGTAATGGCCAGCTAAATTTTGGATTGACAAGGATGAAGAATGCAAAGTTGACAGTAAATTTCAATTGCAGGCAGGTTATATTGTGGTTACAAAAACATCATATTTGACGAGGACAAAGATGCACACTGGCGGATATAGAGCATAGTGTATCCCTAATATCTTTTGCCTAGACTCATAAACTTCAAATCGTGTATCTGCCTCTCATGTCTTCGATCTTAATTGCAGCTGTCCATAGTTAGCAGAATTATGATCTAGCAACCAATCGTCAAACAAACAGATATTAGAATGTTATTACAATTACTGTACTCTACACGTTACTATTTACTATTTTACTGGATAGGTTGTTAGATATGTATCTACCACTTAAGGGGTTTGTTTTCTTATTTTCCTAGTTTATCGGTTTAGTTTCCACGGTAAAAGTATATATATATATATATTAAACAAAATAAATGACAGAAGTCTTTATTAGAATTATATATAACAGTTCTTTATCTATTAATAAAACAATGTTTTGCTTTATCTTGGGCTTTGTAAAGATTTCACAAAGAAATCGTCTGGGATCCATATAACCAAAATATTCAAGGGCTAACACACACGAAAAACTAAGAAAATCGTCTAATTCCTCTAAATTGGATGTTGAATGTCAAAAATGGACTCTGAAAATGGTGAGACTACACGTACTGCTCCATTAACTCCCTACAGAGGGTTCCGTAAGGTTTCGCGAATAAATCGTCCGGAAATCATATCACCAAAATATTCAAGGGTTAAAACACACGAAAAACTGAAAAAATCGTCTAATTCCTATAAATTGACCCCTAAATTGCCAAAATGAACTCTATAAATGGTGAGATTGTACATACTGCTCCCCTAACTCCCTACAGAGGGTTCCATAAAGGTTTCACAAAGAATCATCTGGAAGTTATATCACCAAAATATTCATGGGCTAACACACACGAAAACATAGAAAATCGTCTAATTCCTGTAAATTGACCTCAAAATGCCCAAAATTGACTTTGAAAATGGTGAGATTGTACGTACTCCGTTCCGTAAAGCTTTCACAAAGAAATCATCTGGAGTCATATGACCAAAATATTCATGGGCTAACACACACGAAAAACTGAGAAAATCGCATAATTCCTGTAAATTGGCCCCTAAATGCCCAATGGACTCTTAAGATGGTGAGATTGTACGTACTGCTCCCCTAACTCTCTGTGGAGGGTTACGTAAAGATTTCGGAAATAAATCATTCCGTAAATCATATCACCAAAATATTTATGTGCTAACACATACAAGAAACTGAGAAAATCATCTAATTCATGTTAATTGGCCCCTAAATGCCTAAAATGGACTCTGTAAATTGTGAGATTGTACGTACTGCTCCCCCAAACAATATTCATATGCTAACACCAAAAAAACTGATAAAATCGCCTAATTCATGTTACATGGCTTCTAAATGCCAAAAATATCTAAAAATGGTAAGACTATACGTATTGCTTCCCCAACTCATTAAATAGGGTCCCGTAGAGTTTTTATTTTAAAAAAATCACCTGAAAGTCATTTGACCAAAATATTCATAGATAACACACATGAAAATATGAGAAAATAATTTGTTTTTATTGGGCTAACAGCAAACTATACAGTAAAACGTTGTTACTACTTTCTGTTTTACTGCATAGTTTGTTAGATATGTATCCACCACGTTAGTTTCTTATTTTCCTAGTTTATTGGATTAGTTTCTACCGTAGAAAGTACTCTCTAACAGAAACTCTGTTATTTATTTTATATATCGCATTGAAGCATCCAAAAAAAATTTAGAGGATCTCCGTAATGAGTTGGGGAAGCATTATGTATAGTCCCACCATTTTTTAAGGCATATTTTTGCATTTACGAGTCAAATTTTAGGAATTACGCACCTAAAAAATAATTATGAAAAAACGTTACAAGGACCTCCGTAATGAGTTGGGGAAGCATTACGTATAGTCCATCGTTTTTAAGGCATATTTTCACATTTACGAGCCAAGTTTTAGAAATTACGCGACTTTCTTGATTTGTAAGTTATATATATAAATATATATATCAGTTCTTTATCGATTAATAAAACAATCAATTGCTTCAACTTGCTCAATTACTTATAATAGACATTTGTTGAGCATTGATATACTTGAGCTTGTTATTTGAAGATGTGACGCAACAAAAAGCTATGAATACGAATTGAAATCAACGCTTTATCAATTGATCAAAACCGGATCGATATCCCTTTTTCCTGGTCTAGCTAGCCCTGTTGGCTGTTGCGTGGACAATGCCCACGCAATTCATCAGACGTATTTACAGTAAAAGGATACAGCGGTCTGTATAGTATAATCTACATACATATATATATATAACCGCGCTGCCACTTCTTATACTTAAGAGGATACTGATCTGTACTTGTATTTTCTTGCCCAATACAAATAATGTATGAAATTCAACGAGCTGAGTATGCACATTAACCAGTAGAATCTCTCCAAATGGAAGTGATTCAAGTTTTCACCGGTTAGCCATGGTTGATGCTTTGAATTTCCTGTGACATTATTGACAATGGATACTATCACTGTGCTTAGATAGTATCCTATTGCTAATGAAGCCCAAGAGAGAGATGTTGCTAATGATCTCATACTAAATGGTGCTTCTGAGAAACAGAATTCTAGTAGTCCAGCTAGAGTGAACAAATCAGCTGATCCAAGAAATAAGTACTGAATCGCGATCCAAAAGAACGTTATAGGTAATGGCTTGGAAGAGTTGAGTAGTGACAAGTCAGTAGCTACTCTTTTGCGTTTGATTTCAACAAGAGCTGCAATTGCCATAGCTATAACGGAGAGGAACAATCCGATTCCTATACGTTGGAGGTGAGTGATTCCCATCTCTGTCTTGGTTACCTTACGAGCAAATGGGATGATGAAGTAGTCGAAAATTGGTGCCAGTATCATGATGAAAAGTACAGGGAAAATAGGAAGTGAAGCTGGTGGTACTTTTAACTTGCCAAATTTTGTATTCATAGTTGCAGCTTGTTGAACTGAGAATGTGGATAGTTGAGCTAAGCAACAGTTGAGCATGATAGTACAGGCGAAAATCGGGAGAATTTTCACCACAATCTTGACTTCTTCCACTTCCTGTACCGAACATTTTAGCACACCAGAAGCTGCTGCGGGTTTCTTTACAACTGCCCGATTAAGAAATCTCAGACTTTTCGATGGAATATTGATTGATTCTACTACATGTTTGTTGTTTGTAGTAATTTCCTCATCTTCATTTGATAGTACTGGAATTGTCGAAGGGCTTGATCCCAGACTTGCTATTACACTACTTGAATTTCTCGATGCACAAGAGTTTAACATGGCAGCAATTAGAACCTAGATGCATAACAACAACATATTAGTCATCTAAAACTACAAAATAGGTCACTCGTTCTGTTGTCACATATGCATACAAAAACTTACCTTAGATATAGTAGTTAGAGGACTTCCGCGAGGAATCTTATTCCTATAGAAAGGTGAACCAGCAAGGAATATTGGGATAGATAATAATATAGCGAGAGTTGAAATCCCAAATCCCCATTGCCAACCTTTATTGTCTTCAACCCAGACAACAAATGTGACAGCAATGAGGCCACCACAGGAGAGGCAAAACACAAAGTAATTGAAGAAAGTTGATCTTTGTTTCCTCCCTTGTGGTGTTTCTCCATCAAATTGTTCAGCTCCATGGGGTGTCAATGATCCCTTTATACCTCCAACACCCAATGCCACTAAGTAAAGTCCTATAAACAACATCGCAGCTTGTGCACCGCGAACCTGTTCGCAAGGCATCTCTGGCTTGCACTTTGATGGTTTCAACGAGTCCGATCGAGCTTGTATTGTGAGTACCACCAGACCCTGTGTTCAAATCAAGATCTTAAAATGGTGAATATATACAACACAAAACATATATACACATGTTCTAACAAGATTTCATTCAATTTGTTGTGGATTGGACGATGGAAAAATCAATACAGGATTATTTTTTCTCTCTTTAAATCAGCTATGTACATGCATATAGGCTATGTTCGAAGCAGTAAGAGGTTAATCCCAGTACAAAACTTGGTGTTATTTGTCATTTCTTTATGCAGGGATTAATTATTTCACTATCTATCCTGTGTAAAATAATACATAGATTCTCTCATAACTTATATATATATATGAGTTATGTAGGTTTCTAAATAGCAAACTAAACACTGTAATTAATTTTATACTGAATAATTTACCTCCAAGTAGATACCAAACATGGAGTATTACTTATGCATAATTTAGATACCCTTAGCGTTGCACTCTAAGGGGTCGTTTGGTAGATGGATAAGAAACAAGTTATGTATGTATTAATTTCTGTATAACTTATACGACATTTGGTATCCACATAGGAAATAAATTTTATTCATGTATAAAATTAATATGACGTTTGGTTGACAACATAGAAATTCACATAACTAATACATACATAAGTTATGAGAAAATTTGTATATTATTTTATACAAAATAGAAGGTAGAATAACTAATACATGTATAATTAATACATAAATAACTTAAATTTACATAAAATAATACATAAATTCATTCAAAACTAATCTCTACATTATTAATAATTGCATAAGTCGGACCAGCTACCAAACGACCTAAAAATACCAGGAGGACCCAAAAATGTTTATGTCATGCAACAAAGACAAAATAAGGATATGGTTAGTAGGCCATATGGCTTGGGCCACAAAACCCTAGCGGTCATCTCACTAATAGAAGGTTTGGCCCTTTCACATCAAATATAAACTACTCTCCGTTTCATAGAAGAATGATCTGATTTAATTCGACACATAATTTATAAAAAAATTAAAAAATATTTTTTAATCTTGTGTTTCAAAATTAAAATTATTTCCAACATACTAAAATATTTATAATTTTGTGACCTTAAACATGTCACGCGGAAAGCTGAAATTAAAATATTGTTAAAAAAATGGATCATTCTTTTTTCAACGAATTAAAAGATAAAGTTTAAACCAGGGAGTATTTTATTGGACACTTCTAGTAATTTGAAAGGTAGGAACACTTGTTCTTTTGCCTACTCAAAATGGAATTATATATATGTGACCATATATCTCTACTAATGGAGAATTTGTACTAAATTTAATTAGGTAATTGTACCATTGATATGGTCCTAATAGCCACACACCTGTTCCATGAAGATATTATTCTTTTATCACCATATTTGGATGATATATTATCTTAGGCCAATAGTAATAAATAGCACAAAATTTAATGCAATATTGCAATTGGATATAAATGAAAACATGACATTAATAACAACAAAGCAAAGTCAAAGAGAAACAACTCTTGTTGTGAGTATATATATAATAGGAAGTGTGAATGGGTAACATGCAGATAAGATACTATATATTATATGTGGTGCAATAGCGGTTATACACTGTTTACAGCCTCGACAACAACATTAATGCTGACAAACATATAAATTTAATATTTATATATATATATATATGTATAACAGCACAAATTAATAATGTTATGTAATGTTTTTATTGTAAGTTCCCAAGTTTCTTAATTTATTTCTTAAACCATGTTACATAAATTAAAATGAGAATTATCACTTTATAATAAAGTTACACGTACTGTTGACTCTATATTTCTTGTATATGAGAAATAAAAAGACGACTCAAGTAACTAAAGTTGAAGCAATTACTTTCGAAGTAACATAAAGAAGAAAAAAACTACTGAATGAGTCATAGAGTCAACGTCTAATAGTTTGAGTTGAGTTGAATTAAGTTTGAACAAATCAAAATAAACTCATGAATTAATAAATATGTGGATTATTATTCGATCCATCAAATTAATGATTACTTTAGTTAATTAAATGACCAACATGCAAATTGCAATAATGTTTTTCTTGGAACATATATATAAGCATCATCAGTGTTTTTATAATTAGTAGTATATGTTAAGAAAACTATTTTATCATATGATCGATGTGACTATATTGGAAAACAAAAACAAAGAAAAAAGGAAGATAAAAAGAGAAATTAAAAGCAACCAATTATACATGTATCTTTATTATATGCTGCAAAACTTTATAGCTAGGGATTAATCAATTTGCTTCACTTTGCAATTTGCTCCTTATTAGTGGAATTCAAAAGTGATAATCACTATGTTAAAATTGATTCTAATTACTCCAAGTGTCTTCTCATTGTGGATATTCATATGTTATAACTAAGTTAATTAAAGTTTCATGCTCAAGACAAAATAAAACAAAATAAAACTAGTACTAGTAAGAATTAGACCACCTTTTTTTAGGCTGACCATCTAGAAGCATTTAAAATAGGAAATTATTTATTTGTTTTTTTAACCACCAGGATAATTAATCCACGACCTCTGCCCTTTGGGTGAGCACTTTATGGTAACTTATTCATTGTGTGATAGCTTGTGAATCACACAGAAAATGTAAATCGAACTAAGCAAACCTGATGCGACGAGTTCATGGCTGAGTAGCACACGAAAGCTGGATCCGATCTCTAGATCTCCCACAGGGGAGTTCCACCTCCCAACCACTCAACCAAGCCCTTGCGGGCAATAAGAAACTACTCCCTCCTTTCTTTTTTACTAGTCCAATATTAATTTTAACAGAATTTTATTAGCTTAATTGATTGTACCTAAATTTTTATTTAATTGATGAGAGTTAGATTCTATCCTTATAATCCCTTTTTGTATTTCAATTTTCCTATCGCATTTATAAAATTAAAAATAAAATAAAATGGTCTTACTCTTTCCTTAAAAAAAATTTATTTCACTTCATCACCCATATTTTATTAATAGGCAATAGTTGAATGACTATAGTTATAAATTAGAAACTTAATATAGATTCTAAGATTTTATTTGACGTGTAATTTTTTAATGAGCCAAGCATTTAAGTCGAAGAAAGGGAAATAAGAAAAGAAAAGTATAAAAGTGCATAAAAAAGTGTGGTGTCCTTACTTACTTTAATCACATTTTCCAACTTCTTTGATAGAGAAATAAGTAGCAATTATTGCTAGTAGTATTTTCTCATGCTCTTCTTCCTTCAATTTTAAGTGAGTTAACAAGATTTTTTTATTTATACATTTAAATCTCGATAAACAAAATTATTCGATATCTATATTGATGAGAACTAACAGATATAAATAAAATTTAGTTGAAGTACATACAAGTTGATTCAGCAGACGAACTTTCAGGGTATAATAAATCAAAAAAATAGACAATCATAAGATTGGAAGGGATCGATATCTATATTGATGAAAAACAATTGATACACACAAAATTTAGTTGAAGTACGCATAAGTTAATCTAGCAGATAAACTTTTAGGGTCCGATAAAGCAAGAGGGGACCAAAAAATAGACAATCATATGATTGGAAGGGATCGATATCTATATTGATGAAAAACAATAGATACACACAAAATTTAGTTGAAGTACGCATAAGTTAATCTAGCAGATAAACTTTTAGGGTACGATAAAGCAAGAGGGGACCAAAAAATAGACAATCATATGATTGGAAGGGATCGATATCTATATTGATGAAAAACAATAGATACACACAAAATTTAGTTGAAGTACGCATAAGTTAATCTAGCAGATAAACTTTTAGGGTACGATAAAGCAAGAGGGGACCAAAAAATAGACAATCATATGATTGGAAGGGATCGATATCTATATTGATGAAAAACAATAGATACACACAAAATTTAGTTGAAGTACGCATAAGTTAATCTAGCAGATAAACTTTTAGGGTACGATAAAGCAAGAGGGGACCAAAAAATAGACAATCATATGATTGGAAGGGATCGATATCTATATTGATGAAAAACAATAGATACACACAAAATTTAGTTGAAGTACGCATAAGTTAATCTAGCAGATAAACTTTTAGGGTACGATAAAGCAAGAGGGGACCAAAAAATAGACAATCATATGATTGGAAGGGATCGATATCTATATTGATGAAAAACAATA